>JASVER010000041.1:3807215-3873018 GCA_030449065.1 Oceanodroma leucorhoa | reverse complement strand
GGGGAGAGTGAGCGAGCGGCTGTGTGGCATTTGGCTGCCTGCCAGATTAAACCACGACAGCTGGAAAGTGCTGATGAGGAGTTATAGGTGCCCACTTTCAAGAAGACCTAAATTAATAGATTGCTCGTGACATGTAGGGCAGTACCATTCATGCAATAGCACCCTACCTAAAGAGAATAATTTTGGTAAGTGCTTTTTTCTCTGATTGCTTCTGCTTATTAAGAAAAGTACAGAGAATGGCAAGTAAATATATATCTGGTAATTTTCCTTTTCCATTATCCAATCTGTTCTTCTAAATTTACAATTTTCTTCATTTCATATGTCTTTTCAGGAAGTACAAAATCTTCTCTTTATTTTATAATGCAGATACTATGGTAGCAAATATAGCCTGAAACCATCTGTGCTATATAGCACAATTAATAATAAATCACATTTAACACTTTAATAGTTTTCCTGTTGCAAAGTGCTTGAAAACGTTCTCTATAAAGGGTTCGTTTCAGGCAAATACAGTCCTTATGCTTATGAAATTCGAGACTCAACATATAATCTTCTTGAAATTCCCCTTAAATCTCCTAGGCTGGAATTCCAGTGAAGTGGGTCTTGTGGAGAGTTTCCAATGGGTGGAGTAAGTCATGCATCTGTAGGTCATACGAATGTTTGTGGGATGATGGTTTAGGAAATGGGTGGATGCTTTAAGTGGAAAGAACATACCCTATCTTAATGTCATAAAATGTACAGAGATCCTGACCAAAGGCAGCAATAAGGGCATCTCCTACCTGTCAGCATGAACCAGCTGTACCGTGGAAGATGGGAGGTTGATGCTGCTTTAGCATTTAAAACTGATCCAGGTGGGTTGACTCATATGCTATGTCCTAACGCTCCTCCAAGGCTACAGAAGCAGCATTGTCTGTACTGACCAATTTAATAGGGCAMCTTTTCTAACAAAGAGACCTTTTAGACATGTAAGAGGAACTTTGGAGCCAGAAAACCAAAATGTTTATTTAGGATATGCAAATGAACAGAAAAAAAATTAATCAGCTTTGAAAAAAACCCAGTTTCTCTGTTTCATGTGATGTGATTAAGTTGACATTTCCAATGAGTACACCAACAGGCTAAGAAAAGCTTAAAAGTCCAGATACTATGTTCATATTGATTAAACAGTGAAAATAACTTGTCTACTGTCTAAAGGAGAAATAAAGGATGTATTTTCACCATACAGACAACAGCTGCTGTTTAGAGTTGTATGTCTCTGTTTCATAGCAACTGTGTAGTAAAGTGTGTTGTGCACTTCTTCGCACCTTGAAAATGTGAATGGAAAACTTACTTCTCAGCTGGTTATATTCTTCCTTCTGGCCTCATGTAAGTGTGGAGTGACACTGCTAGAAGCTTTTAGGATACCGGTACCTAAAAAGCTCTTCCTGTGTCATTAATGCAAACCTATTACAATGACTAAAAAACAATTATGAAAATCTTAGAGAGGCTAATCAACAGTTGAATTGGAGGAGAGAGGATGGAGATGGAGAGGAAGCATCCTGCTGCTGAAGACTGTTCTTTTGCTCTTGTGCTGGACAATCTTGGGGTGGCAGAGCCATGCCTCCACTCCGTAAAACTTGCTCCCAAATGCAGAACAAGTGACAGCAGAAAGGGAGAACAGGAAAAGTTACAGCTGTTATCACAAACTCTTTAAAAACTGTGTGGACCTAAAGGGTGTTTCTAAGGAGCAAAGAAATTTCTGTCTAACTTTTGCAGAAATTTTAATGTGTGCTTGGTACCACAGCCATTTACTATTATAGAACTAATGTGGTATCTGGTATACTGAACATTGCTAGCAGAAGCATAAACTACCTCTCAATGACTTGGGCAAGAGAAGATCAGAACAACTCTGACTTCTTCCATCACTGTCTTTGAGGATCTTTCACATACTTTAACATCTATTGCACATTATGAATTAACTCATCAAATGTTCATATTAAAAAAACCCCCACCATATCACCCAACAGTTGCAAGGAAGAATGCACTTTCTATAGTAAAAAAAATTCCTAGGTTAGATTCCACCTTCACTTACACTCATATAAGCCCTTAATAATTCAGTGGCTCCAGCTGAGCCCTTCCATATTTACATGGAAGGAACAGAATTTGATCCTCAATATTTTTATATTACAAGTTTGAAAGCAGACTGCCTCTTTGGTATCCCACCAACATTGTGTGGAATGGATGGTGGCATGCAGAAGAGGGAATTCCAAATAAAATCAAAGGCAGAGTTGTTGCTGATTTTAAAGTAGGAAGACTTCATCTTTTGTTTTACGGGAAATGCAAACACTATTTTCCCACAGGATACAGTATTAAGTCTGTTTCTGGCAATTAGTTGGTTTGATACAGTGGGCTGTTTGCTCTTATTGTGTTTATAAATTATGTGGCTCATCCTTATTTGTAGAAAAGAATTTGATACATGAAACTACATTCTTGCCTTCACACGTCTGCAAGTGGAGATGAAAAGCCTGTGAAAACCATGCTGACTTGAGAAGAATGTTTATTCTAAAAGATGGGAAGGATTTTAACTTTCTTAAGTACAAATGATTCAAGCGAACGGAAGTTTTTACATCTTATCTGTTATTCATGTATGTTATTTCTTCAGTCATCATAGCCAAAACAGTGGACATAAACTTCTTATCTATAGATCACAGAAGGGAGTCATGCATTACTTCCTAAAGGGTCACAAAAAGTATCTACGACATGCAAATATATTGTATGTACAAATTAACTACACAGGGTTTTTATACCTCCACTGGTATAGAGTCTGAACATTTGTTTTAAAAATTAAAAAAACACTGGTCTAAACCTCTGGGTTGATGATCATGAGTGATAACTGTCTCCAGAATAACAGATTCTGTATTGAGAGTCTAATACCAGCAAGAGGCAAAACTTTGTAGATCTTGGCTCAAGACCATAAAATAAACTCTCTCACTCGATAAAGATCAGTATCTGCACCTAAAACAACAGGATGCATTCCGTTAGCCTTGTCTTTTTTAATAAATATGTAGGAATATATGCAAGAACAACACTTAATAAACAGCAGGAGCCTTTTTCTACTGCACATATTGCTCCATACGTGGAGAGAATGGCATAAATGTCAGTCAAAAGAATGACAAATGTCAGTCATGATCTTTTTCAGTTATTTTTCATCTTCTGTAATAAAYCCCATCAGAAGTAGGCAGAGCAAGAGCAGAATGCATAAATTTTTGTTATTTTCTCAAAAACATGTAATTCAATTGGAAGGAAATACCAACTAATCAGCATATTGTTACCCTTTTTGATGCAAAAGATGAGCCATTTTTGGAGCCTTATGTGTTACTTCTGTTTGGAGAAGAAAATTAATGACTGGACATGTTATTTGATGCCCCAAAATTCTTTTTCACGATTATGTTCTTAATATCTCGCTAGCTACATTTTTAGGTTTTGGCTACCTCTTTCTGTCTGCTTTTGCTCATATACAGACTCATACATACAGAGTCCTCCACTGTGTGGTACCTATGCCCTGCAGCTGCATTTAGTCTTTACTGAAAGCCATCTCCTACATAGTTCAGCTTCCACTCAGCATGCATATGGCATGTGTTTTGCGTGGTAGGTCATATTTGCTCAGTTCTGTTACTTCAGAAAAAGAGTTGTACTGTTTCTTCTATTTATTCATAAAGAAGGGTGGCTCCTTAGCCAACATTTTGATGCAATTTTTTTTAAATTTTTATTTTAGATGCAAAAAGAACAACAGGGGGAAATGACAATACAGAAATAAGCAACTGATTTAATCCCACTTTTCAGCAAAAGAAGGTTCAATTTCTGACCCCAGAAAATCATCCAAACTGAAAGCTATGCTTTTATAATGTTATTTCTCTACATTCTCTGTTCATGTTTGTTCTATGAAGTTATGAGGAGGGGGAAACCAAAAGGATATTTAAGTGATGCACTCTAGGAGAGTAGGATTCAGTGAAACAAACAGTAAGCCATGGTACATTGGGGTTTTCTTTGTCACAAAGAAAAACGATAAATGTCAGCTAATCTACCTTCAGAACTGTTATTTGTCACAACAGATTTTGGCAACTGCACAGTGTGACAGCTGGGATGAAAATACTTCGGCAATGCATTCAGGAACCTCTGGCTTCAGATAGAAGCCTTTGTTTATTTGCAGATTCACTAGCCAAAGGGGCTTGAAATGCAAAAGCACACAAGGAATAGAGATCATAAGGAAAACAACCCTTACAGAATACTAAATGCACAAGGCAGGATGGTGTTCTTCTGAAATACCTTGTCTTCTTCTCTTTTATACTTGGACAACATACAGACTAAAAATAAAGGTAGTGTCTGTGTGAGATGGCATTTGCAAGTTGTCACCTTGTTATTTGCAATTTGTTAAAAAGTGATAGAGCTCAAACCACGGATTCAGTGTTACACACCTGAGATTTGGAAACAGCCCACCACCCTTTGTCCTTCTGTCCAATTGCACCTGCTCTTCCTTCTTCTTATTAACAGTCGTCTATCCCCACTACTACAAGTCTCATTAAAACACATCTCTGTTGTTCTCTCAGAACTACCATTAGACTGGCAAAGTATCTAAGAGGGAGCAGTCAGATTGACCGGTTCTCCTTGAGAACTGGATGGATAAAGAGCTACAAAACTGCAGCATATTATAGACTAAGCTTTGCTGATCATTCTACCCATCTTTAAATACAAGTGCTTTTTTGGACTATGTATACTAGAGAAGTTGTTTTTCAGGTACACACATGGCCTGTATGTTATTAATAGCAAGAGAGTCTTTGTGACAAAGATTCATGTGATTATTTACTGAACTCTACAGTACCATCAGTTCTGATGGAAGCTGAACTGATGAGTAAATAATTCATTCCCTAAATTTACATTTAAAAAAATGAAGTCAAATTGGATGTCAAATTCAAGCATATAATTGCAAAGAATTTGCCTTCAGTACTTGCTCAGCTAGACATGTCAGATAAATTGCTTTCAGAGCTGCCAGTATTGGTAATCACAAAATAATTGTTTATGAACACTTTCTTTTGCAGATTTTCTTCTGCTGCTGCTGCTTCTTTTTCATTGCTCTTTTCAAGTTTTTACTTTTTTTTTGATTGTTTTCTGTCATGTAGGCTCTCCACCTTATTGAYATGTTCCCCTTGTGTAGTCTTTCTCTCTCTTTTGTATAATCTTCCTTTCCACATAAGAATACTGTCCCCTTCTCCTAACAGTCTTAAAAGACCACTTCTCTCCCAGCTATCCCAGGTTTACATTAGGCAACCTTTACCACAGCTGAAGCTGCAAGGGTTGGATCAAAGCTGTTTGGAAAGCTCAGACCTTGCCAACTGCTTCGTTGGCTTGACTGAGAAGCATATCTACCCTTTTGGCATATGCTATTAGCTTTGAAGCCAGTCACCCGCAGAGCTACTCATTAGCTCACCGAGTAAAAACATTGATAGCCATGGCTGGGAAGCAGCTGGGAGCTGGAGAGGAATTAGAGGCGGTAGGATTACAACCTTTTGAGGGTGAGAGGACACGAGGTGCTTAATGAGAAAGAAGTGGAGCAAGTGGGTATGAAGAGGTAAAAGATAAATACAACATGATAGTAAATACTGATAACACACAATTATAACTACAGACAGTTAGAACTACAGGCCAGTCAGTCTCACCTCTGTGTCTGGGAAGATCATGGAACAGATCCTCCTGGAAGCTATGCTAAGGCACATGGAGGACAGGGAGGTGATTCGAGACAGCCAGCATGGCTTCACCAAGCACAAGTCCTGCCTGATCAACCTACTGGCCTTCTATGATGGAGTGACTACATCAGTGGACATGGGAAGAGCTACAAATGTTGTCTAACTGGACCTCTGTAAGGCCTTTGACATGGTCCCCCACAACAATCTTCTGTCTAACCTGGAGAGGTACGGATTTGATGGGTGGACTGACTGGTGGATGAGGAATTGATTGGATGGTCGCATCCAGAGGGTAGTGGTCAACAGCTCAATGTCCAGATGGAGTTTGTGACGAGTGGTGTCCCTCAGGGGTCCTTATTGGGACCAGTACTGTTTAATATCTTCATCAATGACATAGACAGTGGGATCGAGTGCACCCTCAGCAAGTTTGCAGATGACACCAAGCTGAGTGGTGCAGTTGACACACCTGAGGGACGGGATGCCATCCAGAGGGAGCTGGACAAGCTTGAGAAGTGGGCCCATGTGAACCTCATGAGGTTTAACAAGGCCAAGGGCAAGGTCCTGCACCTGGGTTGGGGCAACCCCAAGTATCAATATAGGCTGGGGGATGAAGGGATTGAGAGCAGCCCTGCCAAGAAGGACTTGGGGGTACTGGTGGATGAAAAGCTGGACGTGAGCTGGCAATGTGCGCTCGCAGCCCAGAAAGCCAGCCATATCCTGGGCTGCATCAAAAGAAGCGTGGTCAGCAGGTGGAGGGAGGTGATTCTGCCCCTCTACTCTGCTCTGGTGAGACCCCACCTGGAGTGCTGCGTCCAGCTCTGGAGTCCTCAGTACAGGAAAGACATGGACCTGTTGGAGTGGGTCCAGAGGAGGGCCACAAAAATGATCGGGGGGATGGAACGCCTCTCCTCTGAAGAAAGGCTGAGAGAGTTGGGGTTATTCAGCCTGGACAAGAGAAGGTTCTGGGGACACCCTACCGCAGCCTGTCAGTACTTAAAGGGAGCTTATAAGAAAGATGGGGACAGACTTTTTAGCAGGGCCTGTTGCTACAGGACAAGGGGGAATGGTTTTAAACTAAAAGAGGGTATATTTAGACTAGATACAAGGAAGACATTTTTTACAACGAGGGTGGTGAAATACTGGACCAGGTTGCCCAGAGAGGTGATAGATGCCCCATCCCTGGAAACATTCAAGGTCAGGTTGGACGGGGCTCTGAGCAACCTGATCTAGTTGAAGATGTCCCTGTTCATGGCAGGGGTGTTGGACTAGATGACCTTTAAAAGTCCCTTCCAACCCAAACTATTCTATGATTCTATGATAAAAGCAGCCTGTTGGTCTAGATCTGAAGTTCCTGAAGGCAACTGCTTGTGTAGGGCAACCATCTTGTGCTGTGTCCACATGGTCCATACCTCTGCTGGAACATTTTTACAGTTGTTATGCATATGGACTGCTTGCATGTCCTTCTTGTCTTGACCATTAAGAGAAGGGAGATACACAACACAACACATAATATACAAAAGTGGTGGTAAAAGTCAGTGTGGGTAGATTTGCACAGGCAATCATCTCAAAACCGCTAGTTACAAGAAACTTCATCCACAGTTTTAGGTTTTTGCTAAGTCTTGATTCCTCACAAGAGTGTGAAGAATTTGAAAAAAGATAAAATGATGAGTTTAGTGCTACTACATTGACACCTGCACTCTTTGGTAGATCCCAGTAATGTGGAAGGAGTACTGCAGGTAGGTTTAGAGATAATTTCTGAGGAAGGGTTAAGAAAGCTGTCTGAAGGTGAGTCTCAGATTTAATGAAGTATAGCCTAAAGACTTCTGGAAAAGAAACACTATATGATAGTACATCTTGAGAGAGATTCTTATTCACAATATTTCTGTGTGGAGAAGAGATTTGGCCAAACTGGCAATTTTGGCAAACTAGAAGAAATCTCTGTAGTCTGAAAATAATGTCTGGTTTGTAAAATAGGACACGTTTATTTAGCATTTTTTACTTTGCTTATGAAAAATAATCTGTTTCATATGGGAGCAAACATACGATGTTGTCTGAAGAATTTCTAAACTGTAGTTTGTCTCATGATATTTATTTCAGCTAGCTTTTTACTGTATGAAAACTTCTATTACTTTTAGTAGTAGCATTTGGGCTAGATAAGCATGGTACATTTTCCAAAATTGTATCATCTTTGGTTATTTCAAAGCAACCAAAATGAAATTTGCTAGGATAATACAAATATATAGTGCACTTAGAAAAACTGCATCTAAAATTATCTAAAAGTATCAAAAATAGTAAAGTATTACCTTAGATTAAATAGAGACATTGTTTTTCTAATAGAGGTTAGATAAAATTCTCTAGCTAAGAATAATACTTCACAGTGGCAGTGTTGAATAGGCAGCAACTCCAGTTCCATTCAAGTTAGTAGCGATGTTATGAGTCATGTTCTGGTATTAGAGAAACCTTCTTTTGAGAATTTCAAAAACAGATCTAACAAGGTGCTTTTTGACGATAAATCTTTGCACGTTCCCCCAGTGGCTAATGATGAATACAGCTCACAGTTTCTTGTCTAAGTCTTTTTACTTTATAGGAAGTGATGTCTAAAGCCTTGCTAGACCTTTATTGTGCTTTTGGATTCAATTTCCTTTTGAGTTTTGATTTTGGATTAATCAATGGAAGAATCACAGTTATGATATTATTTTCTGTAAAAGGAAATGATTTTGCAGAGTGTCCAACATTTCTTTATTCTTTTCACTAGCTTAAGTTCACCTTTCAGACTTTCATATCCCACAGTGCTCTTTACCCAGCAATACTGTAATATTACTTATGCTATTTTGTACTCCAAACCACTTTTTTGCAAGCAAAATTTTTGCTAGTTTTGGGTTTTTCAGATGCAAAAAAAAATTATGAGAAGGGATTTTTTTCCCTGAGTAGTTTACTTCTTTAAACACATTTTGACAGCAAGAGAATCTGAGAAGAATTGATTTTATAATATTTTTTTATAAACAAAATCTTCTATCAGATACTGGTTTTATTTTTCATGCTTCTGAATCTATTTTTGTATTACCTAGAAGATAACAGAACAGTTTAAACCCTATACACTTAAATGCTTTTATATCTTCTGAATACTTCTTAATATTTTATTGACTTTTAGTTATATGAAATTGTCCATATAACTCCCTACCCCTTCAGAAGGCTCTTCTCCACTCTGAGTAACAATACTATTTTGCCTTTAAAACATACCATTCAGTTCTTTGCTTAGAATTATTCCTATTTCATATTTGGGCTCTTTGATGCACACAAAATTACTGGAACAAAGCCTCCTGTCTTGGTAACAGAGATATATATTCACTGTCTTTCAGTAAGAAAGGGGACCTGACATCTGCTGTCCAAAGACAAGACCTCTAAAATGAGGAGGGGTTATAAAGAGAAATTAAGTTGAATTTCTATTCCCACTCAACTGACACAACTTCTTTTTCATTCAAGCAAGATGTGGTATGTAGTAAAGAATGCAATAAATGTTCAAGATTTAATTCAAACCCTTTAAGCAAATTTCCTGTCATACTGCAAGAAGATATGGCTTCAAAGCTGGTGCAAATATCTGGGAGTTCTTCAGTAAGCGATACCAAAAAGTGTTTGCCTTCTTGCACAGCAGCTGATGCAAAGTATCTGGAAACAGAGACCGTAAGATGTATGCTCTAATAGTGGGTATATTTGTGCCCAGCTGTTTAAAAGTGAAAAGATTTTACTTTGCTGCCTCTGCAGCTGGAACATTCTAGCCTCTCCCTTCTTTCTTGGTGCTTGGCATATGATGTGTCAGTTGCTGTTACAGCCGCTCTCAACATAAGATCATGTCCAAAACGGGATCAAAAAACAGAGGAAAGGCAGATGTGACACAAATACCATCCTGAATATCGCTTTTAAGTGAAAAGTAATCTTTCTCTGAAAATGAGTGAGCGGATGAAAAAGAAGGGCTCCAAACATGCAAAGTTTGGTGGAAAAACTGCATCATCACAGGCAAACAGTGAGAACAGAAAAGGGAAGAGCTTTCACTCCTCTTGAGAGTATGAAGCACAGATTCAGTTCTAGAAACCTCATGGCTTTTACGATGCAATATGATCTGATACCAGTTTGAAGGAGGTTATTCTGGGAAGAAATCTTTGAAGAAAACAGCAAATGTGAACCAGTCATGAATCTTTTTCTGCAGTAATTGCTATGAGTAATGACTCTGCTGCTCATGCTGTCTTGGTTTTGTTGTTGTTGTTGGTGGTTGGTTGGTTGGTTTTTTTGGGGGGGGGGTAAAATGTAGTACACGGTGACACATCTGTCATCTATTCATGCAGCTCTCAAAGATGAGGTAGGAGGACACATTGGGGACTCACATGGAGGTATAAGATACAGATATGAAGGGCCTGCTCCTTCAAAGACCATTAATTTTAAGCTGGGTACACAATGGAACATGCTTCCCAATCCAGGACATGCATCTATCACAAATAAAGCTACAGGCACTGTACATTACTAGAAAAGATACTGTTATGGGTGAGGAGGAGACCCTGCAGGCAAGTTTGGCATGAGGCATGACAAGTACATATTTTGCTGTATTCCCCAGGAGGGACAATCTGGGTGAAAGCCAACAGTGTCGCAAACCTGTCTGCCAAAAGAAAAACCTTTGTGGCTCAAGGGTCCAGTACTGCCCTCATGAATTGGGCAGGGTAAGCAGGAATACAATAAGCTTCTGAACTTTGACGGGATCATGGGAGAGTGAAAGTGTCATGCAACATGATCAATGTTTCTCTATGGAGAGACAAAACATAGCACCTGGAACTGATAGTGACCTATGATATGAAAAACACGTAAAGAAGCAGGATGGGATTTTTTGTTTTGTTTTTCTTTTTTTTTTAAGAATTAGAACCGTTGCCATTTCCTCTTGATCTCTTTTATACTTATATCTGACATTATGGTGACAGACTAAGAGGATTCCTCTAGCAAGAGGACTCCTCACATCTCCTTCCTCTCTCCCCTTGCTCTTTCATCCGCCCTTCCTAAATCAGTTTAATAGTACTCAGTGCTATGACAATTTCTTTTTGGTATGGGTGTCTAGCCCTATCTTACTTCAGACCAGTTCAAGGGGTTTCGAAAACCGCAAACGTCACACAACAGTGTTAGTGCACTAAGGCTACATAAACTACAGCCAACAAACCACACAAGCAGTGGACTTCATGTGCATGGCTTTACGACACAGCATACTGGGCTCTCACCAGCTCCTGCCTGTTCAGCATCCTAAAGACTGACAGTGGTCTGAAATGGAATTGTAATTGGGAGTTTTGATCTGAAACAAGCAATTACCAGAAGTGCTAAACCAACTGCTCTGCAGAACGGAACTCTCGATTATCCAAGGACGCAGTAAAGGTAGACACTTTCTCATAGTAATTTACTTGCGTATCACAATCTCTGCTCATGTAAGTTTAAAATGATAAACTTAATCGAACACCATCAATATCTTAAACTTTTCCAACAACCGAGAAGTTATTTAAATGGAAAGAAAAGTAAAGCAAACACAGGGCCACAAACACCATTCTTCTGGAGAGAGCAATAACATTTGGCACACTCTAGGGCCCCATTTTAAACTCGACAGTCTTGACTGCAGTGGTATTATAAATGCACACAAAGACATTAGAAAATTTACAAATATTACTGAAATCTTACAGTACACCTGTGAGGAGGGTATTGTTTTGCTGACTAAACAAGCAATACATAGAGAAGCTGAGGCATAAAAGAGTTAAGCAAGTTGATCAAATTCACAAAGCAAGTCTGTTGCAAACTAAGAACAGGACTCAATCTCACAATTTGCAGTCTGTGTCTTTCCCCTAAAATCATTAGTCTTCCCTTTCAGGTTGTTATTTAGGAGTGTAGCAGCTRCCTTGTTTAATTCTCTTGCCCCTGACACAGACTATATTTCTACATTAAATAATGTGCTTTTGCAAACAGAAAAGTTTTATTAACACACAGAATTGTGGAAATGAACAAAACCAGAGGAGCTTACCCAAATCCAGAAAACAAGCGACAGAAGAGGAAGAAGCCATAGCCCTGGACAAATGATGAAAGGAAGGCAAAGAATCCATTGACAGACATGCATATCAGGAGTGATTGTCTCCTTCCCACCTTGTCTGCCAAGCCTCCCCAGAAGAATGCCCCCACCATCATCCCAAGGTACACTATGCTACCTGCAATACACAAAAAAAAGATGTTGTTTTGTGAGCTACATAACTGACCACAGTTGACCACACCAAAAATAGTTGATCTTCTATATTTACAAAACAGACAGTACAGAGATCAATTTCTCCTTCCTCAGTGAATAGAAATTATATGCATATCTTTGCCGATGTATCTAGGGAGAATAGATTTCCTACTGTGTCTTTCTCATCTGTTACCAGACATACTGAAGCTTAACATAATTATTAAACAAGGTGCCTCTAGCTAAAACAATTAAAATACAGGCAAATAAGATTGAATGAGAGAAAGAATACCACTACTTCCTCAGTAATAAACTGCATTCATGTTAAATACTGCAAAAATTGTAACTTCCCCTACAGAAACAAATTGTCTGAACATTTCTAGAATAAAAGCAGTGCCGAGGAGGATTAATCACTGGGAGTAAGAAATATTAAGTCTAAAGGAAGCTGATTATGAAACAGACACTTTTTTTGAAATCTATAGAATTATAGATGTCCAGCTTGATTTTTTTTTTCTCCCTCCTACTTCAGTGTACTGCTTTATTTAAAAAGGCACTGTCCTGTATACAGAAAAGCACTGGAATGTTTTGGTTTTTTGTTTTGTTTTGGTTTGGTTTTTTGTGTGTTTTTTTTTGTTTTGTTTTGTTTTTTAAATTTTGAACAGATACATTACTGTTTAGCAACACATGTTAAAATGAGATAGGGAAAATTATTTTGGGGTGATTTTTTTAAATGTTAATGTTTTCAACGTGAAGTACTTTCCATAGAAAGGTAAGTTGAAATATTTAATACTCTGACTGTTCACATCTTAGCATATTGTACATTATTTCTTTTCCAGGGACAAACCTTCTGTGCGACATTTGGCAAAGATGCACAACACATTGAGCAGACTGTCAGAAGAAAAAGTAGTTCCCAAGCTTTAGACAGAACCAAGCAGATTTGTATTTTGTTTGATACATGTATTATTCTTTTTCGACCTACTTTCTTACTGAACATGAGCTGGCAGTGTGCCCAGGTGGCCAAGAAGGCCAATAGCATCCTGGCCTGTATCAGAAATAGTGTGGCCAGCAGGAGTAGGGAGATGAACATGCCCCTGTACTCGGCACTGGTGAGGCCGCACCTCGAATATTGTGTTCAGTTTTGGRCCCCTCACTACAAGAAGGRCATTGAGGTGCTGGAGCRTGTCCAGMGAMGGGCGACGAGGCTGGTGAAGGGTCTAGAGAACAGGTCTTATGAGGAGCGGCTGAGGGAGCTGGGGTTGTTTAGCCTGGAGAAGAGGAGGCTGAGGGGAGACCTTATCGCTCTCTACAACTACCTGAAAGGAGGCTGTAGAGAGATGGGTGCTGGTCTCTTCTCCCAAGTAACAAGCGATAGGACGAGAGGAAATGGCCTCAAGTTGCGCCAGGGGAAGTTTAGATTGGATATTAGGAAAAATTTCTTCACTGAAAGGGTAGTCAGGCATTGGAACAGGCTGCCCAGGGAAGTGGTGGAGTCATCATCCCTGGAGGTGTTCAAAAAAYGTGTGGATGAGGTGCTTCAGGACATGGTTTAGTGGGCATTTGTACTGGGTTGATGGTTAGACTCGATGATCTTAGAGGTCTTTTCCAACCTTAATGATTCTATGATTCTATGATTAGCTTATTATTTCCCATTTTATTAACTGTGAATTTTTTCCTAAGTGCCTTGCAGACCTTCCACAATCCCTCACGCCCACCAAAGATCTGTATCCCTTCCATCCTGAACCTACCGCAACTACCAACGATACCCGTTTCAGTGTATTTTCCTGTCTTTCTTCTTTTTCATATTTTCTGCCTCTCTTTATACAGAATATAACCCTTCCTGCAGCCCTTAAAGGAAGTCCCATTCCTTTCAACTTTCAAGTCATTCTTTAAGACCTTTCGCCCCCACAGCAATATTCACGATAAGCCATAAAAGTGATAAATGGCAAAGGAGAACTCTAACTATGAACAGTTAAAATAGCCGGACAATCATCTAACAGATGCAAGTAACCAATGACATCAGATTATCATTTTACCCTTCATCATCCCTTCCTTTCCAAATTTTGTAGCTCTTGTTTATTATGTCATGCCACTGGTCAGAACATAAATCTCATGGGGAAAACACTGTAATTTTTTTGTACACTTTTCATATATCACATATTACATTTTCCATACATTTATATAAGTAAAAATTAAATTTCCTGTTGTGGGTCAGACCTTGCTCCCTTTTTTCATTATCTTTAAACACTGGTCATCAAAACAATAATTGTATGGGCATACATATACATATATAGATTTTAATCTAGCATGTCATCCTGGGGGTGGTACTCCCTTTTTGAGCAGCTACTACTTACCACAAAACTGGCTGCTTTAGAGCACACTTGTGTCTCTAAAGAAGTTAGCTTATACAGCACAAGGCACACACTGATTTGACATCCAGCATGATCCTGGAAACATATTTTTAAAAACTAATATTTATTTTAAAATACAAAGACTACTAACAATATCTGTGACATAAGTCTTTGATTTTCCCCACAAAGTAACGTGTAATCTCAAACGCTGTCATTTGGTGGAAAGGTACTGAGAAGACGCAAGTGGCAGCTGAAAAGAAACTCATGCCATGCTAACGTGAATATTGTCTTCTATTGTTCTTTTACCAAGTTTTAACAACCTGTATTTTCTTTCACAGCAGAAATTCTACATACTTCAATGATTTTCCCCATTGTACAAACGTACAAAATACATGCTTGCATGCTCTTCAGATGAGGGGACCCAAGTCTGGAATTGATTTACACCATGCACACATTTTGGCTACCAGGTGGCAAGGTATTTTTTAAATGGATGTGCACACAGCATCTTTCAGGTTGCTATCAACAGCTTAACCTTACAAAGCAGTTGACCAACAACTCCCTCAGTATCCAAATGCTGCTTATGGGCAATTTAAGCAATGGGATAACAATACATGGATGATCAGTCACTGAGACTCAGTTAAACAGTATTTTACTCCCTGTGTTGCCATAACTTCATTACTTGCCACTGTCTGTTGCAATTCATAGCCTGGTATCTAAATGATAGCCAAACCCTTCTGAGAAATCAGTCTGTAAGTATACACTTCACTGTGAGAAATAAAGCAGTGAAAGTAAAGTCAGACTTCCTTGCAACAGTGTCTCAGGCTATGGGACTCACTGATGGTCATCTTTTGCTTTAACACACCTATATAAAGTAGACATAAAACTAGCCTGAAGCTGTTTTTTTCCTGTTGTGTTGTTTAGGTTGTTTGTCTGAGTGAGGAATTTTGCATTTCATACAACTCGAAAAAGTACTCTCATTAAAAATAAGACTCTAAAAATAAGATTAAAATATTATTTATATTTTGGAAAATGAGATTATAAATGTGGTCCTAAGGCAGCTCCAGGAGGATAAAAACTCCTTTCATAAGAATTATACTGTACTTTAATCAGTGTTCTATTTACTTGTACTAGGATCTTCCGATATGCTGTTGTTGAGAAGATAACAATTCATAGTGAAGAACTCCAATGCCTATAAGTAGTGTAATGAGTAAGAATATCCAGATTTATCTGTTTTAACCCTGATAAACAGCATATTCAGAGTTTAAAGATGATAATCTTTCAGAACTATACTTAATTGTAATCTGTTATGAGTTTCTTTGACCAGAAGAGACTTTGAAAAGAATCGCAACCCATGCAACAACTAACTTCAGTCAAACATAACGTCTAATTAACTGTTTATAATAGGAGGTAATTAAACACTTCTCCATTAAGATGACAAATATAAGAAAACTGTAATAACTCCAGAATTGGCAGAAGAACTCAATTTTTATAGCCACTGTCTTTGGATGTCTAAAACCATCCGTGTAGTCAGAATAGTGGATCTTCAGTTCTTATTTGTTATATTATGCCATTCACATCCTCAGAGATACTAACACTCCAACAGTTTTACATAAAGAACTGCCACAAACTAATATTCCTCTGTAACAAATATTTCTTCTTTTCTCTAAACAGTGCTTGAAGTGGTGGAACAACAAGCTCTGTATTTATGGAATGGTAAATTTTTAACGTGTAGATGTAGGTGATTAAAGGAGTAAAACATTAATTATTCAGCCATCTGAAAAAGTAGATGGATACTGTTTTCCAACGAACGTGTGAGCCAGCCACCATATTAACTAAAATTAAAATATTGCATGAGTCTTTGCAAGTTCAAGACTTCTCAAACTATGGATTTCCTTTATCTAAATGCTAGCTGTTTCCTACAGCAATCATTTTGTGTTTTAACTTCAGCTCTTACCTAATAATATGCAATATATGTAAATCCCCAAATGCCACAGTATATCAGGCTCTTTTTCTATTACTACTATTCAGACTAATCCACTCCTCCTGCATTCTCTTTCAGGACAGCTGCAGACAGGCTTCAATCTGCAATTTCATACTCTCTAGCACAAATGCTTTATTACAGGTCTGTTTCAAAGTTTTTGCTCTTCTGCTTGACATACATATTTACAAACAGTCAAATTTTACTTACTATTACATTATTAGAAATATTTTAAGCAATCATGGTAATAGGGTTTATCTGTTTAAATACATTAAAAGTATAAAGGTATTTTAAAATGAATGCTGAGTAGTCAGTCTCAATATAAAAGTTTGTACAGTGTCTATCACACTGCAGTGATTCTTGAACCTTCGAGTGTGACTTGCAGCTGAGTAACGTGTATCCTTAGTTCTCTAATACTAATAATTCCAAAGCGACAAGTCTTCAGATGGCAGACCAGTTAGCTCTTGTATTATTTTTTTAGCTGCTTAGTATACAAGACATTCTGGATATCCTTCACAGACACTAAAAAAGGACAACTTTATCTCCATAATAACTAAAGAAAGATATAAATTCACACTCATTGAGATGAAGGGAGATACTGAATCCCAGTGAGATCAGTGAAAAAAAAGACAACCTCGTCTCCTCTTCTGAAACATGCTGAGCAGTACAGAAACGCTAATGTTTTCATGAAGGGAAGAAAACTAAAAAACATTGTTTCAATCCAAAACAAGTTTTAAAAAATATTAATTAATTTCTAAAAGTCTATTTCTCCAGTATTTACATAGGAAAACAACTCAGGGAAATGCTCTGATGTAAAGACTACCAAAAATACATAGCATATAATTCCTAGCTCAAATCAATCAAATAAAAACAATACAATAAATAGTTCCTTTGTTCCATCAACAGAAAAAAAGAAAACAAGCACCTCCTTATGCCACTTTCAAATATACCTACAAAACATCTGATGACATTCAATCTGACACCAATCCAGAAACTTCACATAAATGGAAATCAAGTGAACTGTATCTGTTTCTCAAATAAAATGATCCTGTTCTCAGATAATACTGTTGAACTGCAATATTTGATAGAGGAACTCAACCATGAAAGTCAGCAAAATGGAACTGAAAGCAAAGCTGAGCAAAAGCAAGATCATACTGAGTTGACCAGAGTAGACAGGAAAATGAAAGAGCAAGCAACTCAACAGTTCTACATGCAAACCGATTTATGACCTTTAAGATAATAAGGGAAAAAACATCATCAGCAGCACAAAGAACTCAAACAATACAGGTTTGTAATAGTATGACAGGCATAATGTGATGATTGATTTAATCAAATGAAAATGTCGTGAGGTAGCCAAGTACTGTACTTCTAAAGAGAAACCTCACAAATACAAAGCAAAGATAAAGCCTAGAAAAAGTACAAAATATTAAATGGAAATTAAAAAAAACCCACACCACATTTTTTTCTATATTTTTTTCCCTTTTAAAAGGATCAAGTCCAAATTTTCCAGAGAACTGAGCTCAAAAAGGGAAGTAGATATAGAAACCCACTATGGATAGTTGGAAGACAACTGAAACTAAGTGAATGGGACTTATGGCATACTCAGAAAGCAGAAAGCATCTAATGCAGGACAAAATCTGACAGTACAAAATTTTAGGTCAACAAAATTTTAGACCAACAAATACCTGCAATATATTTACCTTGATTTAACATTGAGACTGAAGTGAAAATTGTCTCATGGTATGCTGACCCAAACTCATCACCCAGCTGTGCTCTTACAAAGGTCAAAGATGAGACAGGAAGACAATTTTTTTTCTTGAAAGGAAAGGAGAAGTGAGAACAGTTCTGACCTCTTCATGAAATTAAAAAAAAAAAACACCACAGTTTTTTCCAGGAAAACAGGTTGCATATATTTCCAAATCATGAATCTATTCCAGTGTGTGTCCACCCTGAAGGAAATTCCAGATATGAAAACCCATAGCTGGAAAGGTTTGACCAAAGCTTTTCCAGTGCTGTAACAGAAATACCGTCCACGTGAAAGTCAAAGGGTTCCACAACAATCATTAGCACAAATTTCATTCAGGTATCAGTTAATATTTTTGTTTCCTCTGGCATGCTTGTATTAAATTTATGTACCTAATATGTCTACTTTTTATTTGTTTCCTGTATCTCATGTGTGAGATCTACAACCTGAAGTGTTTGTGGTGTAAGGCTCAATTTAATTCCAACAGGAAAAAAATCGGCATTTCGCCTCCATGTTTCCTCTCATTGGGCTAATGAGACTAATTCTGGTTTATGGATTAAGTGCACAACAAACAGATTTAGCTCTGGACCTTTACATTATCTGTTAATTTTGAAAAACAAAATATTTCTTGCTTTAGGAGTCTGTGTGCTATTAACTCTCCTTACAGTTCTAGGGACATTCACCTTATATCTAAAATTTACACAAGCAAGTGTGCTGATACATGTTTTTTTACTAATGAAATAATACTCTGTCTTAACAGATGAGTTTCCTGTGTACTCAGACATTATTTTAATTGAAACACTTTAATAACAGAAGGAATAACTGTTCCTGCTTTTCCTCAGATCCAAATCAGATAAATTAATAAATGCATGGAAGCTCAGTAACTGCAGAGATTGTGACAGGTAATAGATTACTTGCTAGGATGGGTAATTTTCTTCACAGCTGTATTTTCCGATAGGGCAGCAAAACAGAGAATATAGTAAACTGATATGTTTGCAGTACATTGTCATCATCACTTCTGCTTTAATAACGTTACCATGTCAATAAGTAAGTCTTTGAAAAAAGTGCCATCTACTACCAGATGTTAGCATCATTTTTTATTCCATAACAGATTTCTCAGAATAAAAAATTGATCAGAGTTATTCCATTTTCTTCATTAGAATCCTTTATAAACTGAATACTGGTAGTGATTATTGCAGCAAATAGCAGCACACTGCTATTTCATACTGCTACTGTTTGGCTAGCTGAATGAACAATGCATTATAAAGAAAAAGACCAAAGCACTGCTTCGTTGATACTCACAACAGAAATAATCAATCAGCATTCAAATTTAGTGACACGGGGCTGTAAGAACCAGYCAATATAGGGTATTTTTCTTTCCATATAAACAATATTTTTACAAGATGGTTGTTACCAATATGCAATATATAGAGCACAGACTTTATCAAAAACTCAGATAATTCCAGGTAATGATGTGAAGCTGTTGACAGATTCTCCAGGTGTCATCACTGAACATAGTGTTTTCACACTGTCTTCTCCTTTGATCCAACAGTTCTCTCTGGCATTAGCAAGAATATCCTAACAGACAAGCTTCAGATAAAACACACCTAGTTAAGCTGTCCTAATACCCCTAATTCCTGTTTTCTTCCACTGCAACTGCGGAGGTTCCTCTGGATTTTTCTACTCTCAGATTTAGATGCTAAATTCAATACACTCTTTGCCCAGCTCTGAATTGACCCGTGTCTAGCATGCTAGAAATTGCTGTGACTTTGCAATTTGAAATGCACTTCCATGGCAATCCTGGGAATCAGAATGATTATAAATGCTGCATATGACTGAACAGTGAGCACTGTGCAATGTGCAAGGATTAATTAAATTTCAAAGCAAAAAAATATATTTCACTAAAGCTTTAAATTGCCCATGCAGTCATCTACATTAATCATCTAATTTCATATCAAAACTGTTCATTTGGCTACGTGTTTTATTGCCTGAATGTTAATTTCTTATTTGCCTAGTCTTGCTTCTGATTCAAAACAGGGCAGAGTCCATGAATATCACTAACTTTTAATTAGTGCTGAATTAAAACAAAAAGCCCAGGGTGTATACACCTACATTAGTAACAGATGCATCCAATTCAGCAGATCAAAGCACATGACACTAAGAACTAATTAATAAAACTATGCTCCTAGTGAAGGTATCTGTACTATATTAAAGCTAACAGTTGATTATTTTTTCAGTGTTTAATCAGCCATTAACTCTCCTTACTGTAACTATATTCCAATACTGTGTAAAGTTCTTTCCTTGTAAATGGGAGGAAATGACTTTTTAAAATTTTGCTTCATTCATAGAGTGGCTGTTACCACCTTTGTTCCAAAGAACTGAAAGAGTGGGGCAAGAGAAAACCCCAAACGAACAAACAAACAAACAAAAAAACCCACAAAACCAAAACCAAAGACCTTCCACTGGTTTCAGAAAAAGACATTGAATTAGGCCTAACCGCATTAGGAACAGGTTACCAAAATTAATAAGGGTCTGAAACTCACACATCTCCCAAAGTGCCTGATGAAAGCCCTGGTCTACCTCACCTAGCACACAACAGCATCCGAGTGAAAAAGGAAACTTCCATTGCTAATGGTCCCACATCTTCTTTCTGTTTTCCCATTTAGAGTCAATGAAATAGATTAACTAATCCAATGTCAGAATGAAGAATAACAGATCAGAATAATCCTCTGTATGGTGCCAATACACCTGCAGGTGCTGGTGATGCTAAACAGGCTTTTTAATTACATATTTACAATAGTGCCAGGAGGCACTGTTATAATGTCAAATGGAAAATTGTTTAGATGACTGTATCTATCAGTTCATGATCTCTGTTTAACAAGACTTGCTAGTGGCAAATTCAGAACCAACCTTGAAAATCGCCCTGAATTCTAGCAGATAGGAAAATATTTGTGCTCTGTGAAAATGAGCAGGTCTGACAAATGCCAGACAAAAGCAATACACAGCACAACAGAGTCACACATCACATGGGTTATATTCATCCATACTCCCTCAACTTCATATGAGGCTCTCCACTGCTAACCAGTATATAGCAAATAATTTCAGACCAGCTAACATGACATAAAGAAATTTGCAAATGCCCCCCCTTTGCTTACCTATCCTTGAGAATGTAGACCTTTTTTAACACTATGAATGTAAAGGCAGATACTTCACACCATTTTCTTAATTCTCCTACTTTACATTACTCTCCCAACTTTCTACAATCCCCCAAAAAAGTCAGATAAAAACATGTCTGCCCAATAAAACGGTGTCTGTGAGTCTTTGAAGACACGTTGTCAATCACATGTTTATCCTGAGAAAAGCTTACTTGTTAAGAAAATCTGGAATAAGTTTACATATGTAATGTGTCATCAAAAACCCAGTTTTGTCTCCATTAGCTGCAACAAAGACTGCTAGATGTTGGGTAAAAGGGTCATCGGTCTGAGAAAGCCGGGGAACACCATTTTACAGTTAGTGGTAGGGAAGAGAATAGTTTATTCTCTCACCCATCTAGAAGTCTGAGTAATAAGTAGAGTTGGCCTGGGTGTAAAATCTGAGATTCTTCAAAGAAAAAAAATTATGGACAGAACTTCCCTAAGTCGCCCACTGTTCCAGTCACAAAATAAATCTGCGAGTCATTCCTCCTGGACTCCTGTGGCCTGTTAGTTTGTTGTAGTACGTGAAACTGCAAAACCTTACACTTACATCATCCCCTCCTACCAAGCCTTCCCATTTTGTATAGGGCCGACAGAGTGTTGAAAAATGGGTAAGAATAAACAAAAAAATAAACTGTATTATAAATGTCAGTAAATAACAGTGTCCCGGACAAACTGTTAACTATCCCTATGGCTGTTGTTAAACAAGTTTTTGCAAGAATAGTTTACAAAATTTATATTTGTCATATTCATGTATCTATTCTAGCAGTAACTCAGTATCATTCCTTCATTTAAGTATTTATACTTGTATAGTATAGTGACTTTGATTCTGCATCAGCTATGAAAGTAGTGATATTCCATATATTTGAAACAATACCAAACTGGTACTTCAAACAGGGGAACCAGGTGTGTATAGTGAGAATATATGTACCCATCTCAAGGAAAGAATAACATCTGCTGTAAAATGCAGTCAGAGTAGATTARAAAATTAATTGTGTTCCTTACTTCTCAGCACTGACATTCCTTTAAACAAGCCTGGAATAAGTAGCTATATCAAACCATATCTATCACAATATACAATTTGCTTCCAATTCTTCGAAATACTGGTACTGTAAGATAAAATGACAACCCAAACTTTGAAAGCTTCTAAAATCTTTGTTTGATTAAATCCATGGATGAAATGCATTGGAAGAAATTTACTCAGCTGTGACAAAGAGCCATTAAATGATGTTCGTTCCATGTCTTAATGAAGTTCATTAACAATTTCTCTGTGAAAATATTTCTTCTTCTTGCCAAGGACCTCATACATCCTCTCTTTCACTTCATAGCTCAACATTTGGTGCAAGATGCAAAATTAGAGCTACAAATACACAAATAGGAAGATGAACATTTCTATAAATGAGATCTTGCAAATCACAACTTAACTACTTTTCAGAATTAACCAAACAGGGAATTGGAAGAGAGTGCATCATCATATTTAAAGTGTTCAGTTTGGTTAAAAAACTCCATTTGACACATTGATTTAAGAAGTGATGTATCATCAGCCAGAGATCCCATGGCATTTAAGAGAGGGAAGAAAAAGTGGAGGCGACAGCCAAATTAAATGTGTGAAATCACCATGGCCCTCAGGCTTTTCCTTTGGGAGGCATTTCCTACTTTTGGCCACTTTTGTAAGATTATAAATTTGTGTGACATAAATGATAAAATCGCTCATCTGTGATAGAATAGGCAGAGACAGAAAATAACCTGCAGTGCATAAAAAAGCAGCCCAGTGATTTTCAACTATTTTAGACACAATCAATCTCTGAGGCAGAGATTTGAAGATAACTACAAGCGCATAATTATTTAGCTTTATTTTTGTGTGCAAATAAACAGTACAGGCATATTTGCACATGGTGGTAATGTATCTTTGTAAGGGGATAAACGTACAAGTATCTTACTGGCTACTCATACAATCTTCACATATACATATGTTATCCCAGGCTGTATTTTTCATCATTTAAATAAAAGCAAGTTTCCCAATATCCACTGTACTCATTGAATTCAGCTGAAGCAAACATAGCTTAAACCTTGAAGAAATGTTATATTCTAGCAACAAATGTCTTGCTTAAAAAGTGACCTAGTACTTTACTAGCTGTATGTACACTGATTGGTCTCTGACATTATTGCAAGGTATACAAGTGTAGTTAGGTCCATTTAACTAAAAAAGTAATAAGTAAGTTATCACACCACCTACAGAGCTCTCAAAAGGTAAGTTGGTTAAAACGGCATTTGGCTGTGCTGAAAATGCACACAAACACCAAGGCTCTCAGCTATGAACTGCAGTGCAGTCATTTCATGTTGGCTTGTATTGAGTGTGTTACTCAGGTTAAAACTGCATGACTGAAACTGGATATTGAGCCAGGGACATATTATATTCAACCCCAGGTTAAATGATGAACCTCTTAAAAGCGAAGAGTGAACATGTAAGTTAACAGTGTCTAATAGCTTGTACTCCTCAGTAAAGCTGCATGTAGCAACACCGTGAAAGAGGAATAATATGTGACATGGTGCTATAGTTCTCCCTGTTAGCAGCGGCTTCAATAAGATGGTTTAGGAACAACATCATCCTCAGAAAAGGAGGGCAGCTGTGACCCACCTTAAATACTGGCTTATAAAGGGAGCCTGCAACAGCGCAGAGGACTGAATACACAGCGTTTCATTAATGGTTCAAATCTGTGCTCCCAGTTCCTGTCTTGTGACAAGTCCATGATGTTCCATGTGATACAGGTTTCATAACAGACAAAAATTACATTGCATACTCTCTCCACTGTCCCTTTTTTCCCCTCAGAAAAAAAAATCAAACATAACTACCACCTCCACTGGTCCACGTGATGTAGCTGGTTAGAATGGAGAAGGATCTGTCTTTTAATTTTTCTCCCTCAAATAATTGTATTTGGAAGGCAAGTAGAAAAAACACTGCAGTAGGAGTACTTTAACAATGTCATTGCAAGGGAACTGGACTGTACCAAAGGTGAAAGGCATGCATGATGGCATTTGTATTTCTGGCATCTCCTTCTGAAGAAATAAGACATTAATCCTACAGGCCAATTTTCACCTTGCTCCAGAATATTTAGTGCCCACTTCAATGATTGCAGCTCTATTTCTAAATATTTCTATTGCTGCTAAAGATTTATTACTACTATTAACTGTAAGTGCAATGGACTCTCACTGTTATTTCAGTGAGATTCCTCACACTCAAAGGTCTGCAATGGTTTCACTAAGTATTCTTAACCTAGATGCATTTCCTGTGAATACAGTAATTCTCAGATGCATATATAAGTACCTAACATTTTGACATCTGTGCTCTCTTCAATAAAATTTATACCATGGCCAAGAATCCACATTAAAAAATTAATTAAAAAATATTAAAAAATCCCTGAAATCTAAGATCATTTGAAAAAAACCCCCTCAACATTCTTTCCATAATAAAAATACAGATCTTCACCGGAAGTTTCAACAGGAGCACATCTACTAGCTGCACATAACAGTAAAATATGGAGTAGCAGAGCCTAGTTTTCCTTTATTTTACATCACTTGTAGTCTATTATGTCATCACAAACCTGGTACCCTGCTAATAACTGGAATACAACCAGAAGACACTCACTCACTTTCTCCTACTGTATGCTATGCAGGAACATGCAATAAGCCTCACCTATATGTAACGACCTATAACAATATTTAACAATAACAGAGAATAGTGCTATACAGAGATGCCTGCTTACAGCAGCTTACATAGCTCACTGCTATGTAAGGATGGTTTTGTGAAAATCTACTAAAATTCAGACCTTTGAATAAGTAAAGAAGTGTCAAATATATGGCTAACTGTTCACATCTTCTGCATGATAGTATATGGAGGAACCATGCTGTCAAAACTAAGTATCACTGGAATTGAGTAGATAAAAACATAATGCCTGAAGTAGATTTTGTTTTGAAATAAAGTCTTAAATGTCTGAATTTTAGAAGAAATGCAAAAAAGAAAATGAGCTGCTCAGTATTATACTTCCCTAGTTTTCAGTCATTGAATTCTGGACTTGGCCCTGAAGACAGAATTTCAGTTAAGCCACAAGTGTAGCATAACCTAGCATAAATGAGGCTGGTTAAAAACAGTTTTAATGAATTCACAAACAGGAGTAATCTTAATTGATCATTAAAATCAATATATTTAGGTTTATAGCCTTTTTTCAAGCTTTAAAAGTACTTTTATTTACAATTGGCACAAAGAAAAACTTGCGATAAAATGTTTACTTAACCATCAATTAGCAAAGACAAAATCTTTAGCTTCCATATTAAATCATAGTCCTCAAAAAAGATTAGCAATCCCAGGAGAGCTCCTCCTCCCCTCCAAATCACGATGTCTTTAGGTATCTGGCCTACACAGAGAATGTATAGCTTCTTAATAGGTGGGAGAACAAAGGAATATCACAAGCACTGAATGTCAAAGAAAACTCAACATAAAATTTTGCTTAAGATAATTTTAGTTTCAACCCCACAACAAGAGAAATCTCTCTAAAAGGGAAGTTTGTTGCTTCAGCAACAAGTTACATGAAGAAAACCTACCCAAGCATGAAAAAGGTAAACCACAGCCTGAGAATAACAATTTGATTCCAGATTTGTCCATATATTTATGTCTCTAAGTATGTGTGCAAGGTGTCTAGTGATGTACTGAGGTGCCTAAGAGTGTTGGAGAATCCCTCTAGGCATGTAGATGTCTGAATATTTACAAAATGGTCCTCTCAGACTCAGGTCCTGCAGTCCTTTATACACTGACACTTTGTGGCATGCTCCCAGATTTCTGACAGATCCAGACAAAAACCGTACGGGCTCAGGAGGAGTACAGATAACTCGAGCTATATGATCTTGCCCAAATTAATTCAGACTCTAGACTGTGTTTAAACCAGAAAGCCTGTGTACAACCCATGACTTCAGAACACTCTTTTCTTTAAAGGTTCAGTCATGTGTAACAACTGCAATATCATTTTAGTTATAGGGAGCTGGAAGTGTTGTACATTTACAGACAGGTATTTTTTAATTTATGGAATAAGAAAAACTTGAGTTCGGAGGGACCTTTGGAGAGCTCTAGTCTGAACGCCTGCTAAAAGCAGGGTTACCTTCAGAGTGAGAGCACGTTGCTTTGGGCCTTCTTCAGTCAACTTCTGAAAATCTCCGGAAGATCCCACAGCTTCTCTATGCAATGTCTCCCAGTGGTTGACCATTTCACTGTGAACTTTCTTTGTTATACCTGAGGTTCCTTGGTTGCATCTTCCGACCTCCTGTGCCCTTCGGAGAAAAATTTGACTCCACCTTCTGTATAGCCCTCCTCAATTATGTCACCAAATAGTACAGACAGATCCCCTCTTAGACTTCTTTTCTTCAAGCTAAACAAGCCCAGTTCCTTTTGCTTCTTTTTACATGCATGTATTCCAGACCTCTCACCACCTTGCTGGCCCTTTACTGGATTTGCCCTAATTTGTTAATCTCTTCTTTCAGGTGGCTCCGCAACAGGACAGAGAATCCCACACATGGCCTCACTAGTGTTGAGAAAGGAAAATAATCACTCCCCTCTACTTACTGGCCACTCTTGCCAACACAGCCCACAATATAGTTAGCCTTCATTGCTGCAAGGCATTGCTGACCCATGTTCTACTTGTTTCCTACTAGGACCCCTAGATCGTCATTCGCAGAACTGTTTTCTACCTAGCAGGTCAGTACCTAGCCTGTACCAGTGATTTGGGTCATTCTGTCCCCRGTGAAGGACTTGTATTTGTCATTGATAAGTTTCATGGAAGGTAATTGTTGTTGAATATAAAGTTGTTGCCAAAGATCAGTGCAAAACCGGAATGAAATTAAGTAGCAAAGATCTGGCAAGTTAGTTCTTTTTTAAACTATGCGGGGGGCAGGGGGAGATTCAGTATTCATCATCTGGTATTCTTAGCAGAGTTTATACGCATTTCACATCAACTACTGAGCCTCTGGGGAGCACTTCCTCGCATGTAAGAGGAAGGACTGTCTGGATTAGAATTATACTGGGTTTTGTTTAGTAGGTTTTAAGACAGGGTAGGAAGCATTGCATTAAACTAGCTAATATGCAAATTGACAATCAATGCAGAAGTGGTAGGTGCATGCCTGTTGTCCCAGACTGAAAACTACTTCAGCCCAAAAGACCTAGTTAACACCTCTGATACTCTTTTTCCTACAAATATTATACAAAATGTGATTATTATCTTCTGATAATAAAGAAAACTATTACATCACGGCATTATTTCACACTAAATGTGGGGTTTCAGAAAATTGATTTCTGAAGCAAGGCCATCTTGGGCATAACGGTTATGAAATGATAGAGTTTTTGATTCTTGGAGAAATAAGGAGAGGGTTCAGCAGAACTGCTACCTTGGACTTCCAGAGGGCAGACTTTGGCCTGTTTAGGAGCCTGGTTGACAGTGTCCCTTGGGAAGCAGTCCTGAAAGGCAAAGGAGTCCAGGAAGGCTGGACATTATTCAGGGAGGAAATCTTAAAGGCACAGGAGCAGGCCGTCCCTATGTGCCAAAAGACTAGCCAGAGGGGAGGAAGATTGGCCTGGCTGAACAGAGAGCTTTGGTTGGAACTCAGGTAAAAAAAAAGTTTATGACCTTTGGAAGAAGGGGCAGGCAACTCAGGAGGACTACAAAGATGATGTGAGGTTATGCAGGGAGAAAATTACAAGGGCCAAAGTCTAACTAGAAGTTAATCTGGCTACTGCCATAAAAAACCAATAAAAAATCTTTCTATAAATATATTAGCAACAAAAGGAGGGCTAAGGAGAATCTCCATCCTTTATTGGATGTGGGGGGAAACATAGTGACAAAGGATGAGGAAAAGGCTGAGCTACTCAATGCCTTCTTTGCCTCAGTCTTTAATAGTAAGTCTAAGTGTTCTCAGGGCACCCAGCCCCCTGAGCTGGAAGACAGGGACAAGGAGCAGAATGAAGCCCCCATAATCCAAGGGGAAATGGTTATTGACCTGCTACACCACTTAGTCACACACAGGTCTATGGGGCCAGATGGGATCCACCCAAGGGTACTGAGAGAGCTGGCAGAAGTGCTCACGAAGCCACTTTCCATCATTTATCAGCAGACCTGGCCAAAAAGGGAGGTCCCAGTTGACTGGAGGTTAGCAAACGTGACGCCCATCTACAAGAGGGAACAGAAGGAGGATCTGGGAAACTGAAGGCCTGTCAGTCTGACCTCGGTGCTGGGGAAGATCATGGAGCGGTTCGTCTTAAGTGCCATGACGTGGTACGTACAGGACAACCAGGTGATCAGGCCCAGTCAGCATGGGTTTAWGAAAGGCATGTCCTGCTTGACCAACCTGATCTCCTTCTATGACAAGGTGTCCTCTTTAATGGATGAGGGAAAGTCTGTGGATTTAGTCTACCTAGATTTAGTAAAGCCTTTGACACCATTTCCCACAGCATTCTGCTGGAGAAACTGGCTGCTCATGGCTTGGATGGGTGTACTCTTTGCTGGGTAAGAAACTGGCTGGATGGCCAGGCCCAAACAGCTGTGGTGAACGGAGTTAAATCCCGTTGGCAAGTGGCCCCTGGGCTCGGTATTGGAGCCATTTCTGTTTAATATCTTTATCAATTATCTGAACAACGGGATCGAGTGCTCCCTCAGTAAGTTTGCAGATGACACCAAGTTGGGCGAGCGTGTTGATCTGCCTGAGGGTAGGGAGGCTCTGCAGAGGGATCTGGACAGGCTGGATCGATGGGCTGAGGCCAACTGCATGAGGTTCAACAAGACCAAGTGCCGGGTCCTGCACTTCGGTCACAACAACCCCAGGCAATGCTACAGGCTTGGGGAAGGGTGGCTGGAAAGCTGCCCGGCGGAAAAGGACCTGGGGGTGCTGGTCGACGGCCGGCTGAACATGAGCTGGCAGTGTGCCCAGGTGGCCAAGAAGGCCAATAGCATCCTGACCTGTATCAGAAATAGTGTGGCCAGCAGGAGTAGGGAGATGAACATGCCCCTGTACTCGGCACTGGTGAGGCCGCACCTCGAATATTGTGTTCAGTTTTGGGCCCCTCACTACAAGAAGGACATTGAGGTGCTGGAGCATGTCCAGAGAAGGGCAACGAAGCTGGCGAAGGGTCTGGAGAACAGGTCTTATGAGGAGCGGCTGAGGGAACTGGGGTTGTTTAGCCTGGAGGAAAGGAGGCTGAGGGGAGACCTTATCATTCTCTACAACTACCTGAAAGGAGGCTGTAGCGAGGTGGGTGTTGGTCTCTTCTCCCAAGTAACAGGCGATAGGATGAGAGAAAGTGGTCTGAAGTTGTGGCAGGGGAGGTTTAGATTGGATATTGGGAAAAATTTCTTCACCAAAAGGGTTGTCAAGCATTGGAACAGGCTGCCCAGGGAAGCAGTTGAGTCCCCATCCCTGGAGGTATTTAAAAGAGATGTAGATATGGTTTAGTGGTGGACTGGCAGTGTTAGGTTAACGGTTGGACTTGATGATCTTAAAGTCTTTTCCAACCTAAACGATTCTATGATTCTGTGATTCTAAGCTGTTTGTTGCTATTCATACTCACAATACCTGTATAATCGGCCCAGTGATTTACAATGACACTTGAGTGTTTTAGATGGAAGAAACTGTCTGTATGGCTAATCAGCTAAGAATATCTTTTACATATAAAGATTATTTCTGGTTTTGTTGCTGTACTATATATGAGCCCTTATCAAGGACTTAGATAACACGTTGCTTAACACAGTGGTAAGTAATACAGAACAAAAAAAGACTATTCATGTTCAAGAGATCATTCAGTCTAAACTTCATACACAGTATGATATATGGTCAAAACAGACCAGGGAGACTATCAGGAAACAATGAGGAACCATTGCGTTCTGGAAAGGATAGCAGCCAGAGCATATGAGTGGCTAACCAGTTGTCAGGTTTTGTCGGCATGAATGTAAAAAAGGTTTCAAGAAGATAATCACTTAATCTTGAGACCTTTATATGATTTTTTTTTTCTAGTGGTGAGGTGATAAAGTACAAAAAAGGGATGGAGGTATCTGTCTGAAAAATGTGCCAACTGAGGCCACAAAGACTGGCATCATGGGCCAGTCAAGCAGGAGTCAGCCTGTATCTACTGCTAGCAATGGTGACAGCAGTGCAGCTGTCAAGAGTCTTGCATGGGAAGGTGACCACTTACAGGTCCCATGGGGAACCAGCGAGGAGATGGTCAGCAGTGGCATGGCATCCTGAACAGATATAGCTGGGAAAGGCTATCTTTGACTAACTTAGGGAAAAGAATGTTTCATTATTTCAGATGCAGAGATGCTGAGGAAAGAAAAGGCCATAATTTAAACTTTGTAGAAAAAAAAATTATCTATAAAACTTAAAAACAGTCTGCATGTGAAGACATAGAAACAAAGTTACATGGAAAAGTACACCCAAATCAGACCCCAGAGAATTAACCTAAAATCAGTCTAAGCTGCATGTAAAACCAAAGGGATAAGATGCAGGCAGGAAAAGAGGTAAAACAATGCCTTCAGGCCTGAGCCTCCAGTCTGTCTCATGAAGGTACAGTCCTGCCACATTGGTGCCAGAACCCGAGAGGTCAAAATAGATCCACATAGATACAGGTGTCCACAAATACGACCAAGTTATAGAGCAGGGAGAGGGGGCCTTTCCCTCACACTTAGTGACAGGTCACTATAATTTTGGAAGAGTTTAAGCAAGTCAACTTCCCTATTTTTAACAAAATAACTGCTTGGAGATGAAAAAATGTATTATTTTATTATTTAACTCAAAGGCATCAAGCAACCATTTCATGATTTTGATCAGTACTTTCATCACATAGCTTTATGGGCTCTGAAATGCTGCTGGTGATCAATCAACAGTGACCTCGAGCTCATACAAGGGTCAGTAGGGAGGGAATTTGGAAAATTGTCCTGGTGCAAGTAAATTAAAAAAAATGCAACAGGAAGACTCTATGAATATTGTCATGTGCTTTTAATTAGCTCATGTTCCCTGGTAAACTATCATGGCATGACGTATGAGAAATCAGTTTTTACAACTCAGTCAATGAGTGCTTTTTCAATGACAAATTACCATGTTCTTATTGTGTTACTTAATAGTCTAGAAAATTGCCTGGAAAATAAATATTGTGTATGTATACCAATTCCACCTTACAACTCCTAGCACTGGTCCCATGATTTTAGTATGCTAACAACATTAAAACCCTCTGGATTATGGAATTATAATCATGAAAACAAATTATGCCTGCCTGGAAGACCCCAGTTAGGATGTAATTATGATGTGAAATCACAACAAAGTAACAGAAATGCATGGCTGTGAGGGCCTAGTTATGATCATATAAAAATGCTTTCAGTAAGCATTCACTGCCCTGATGAGTATTTTGTATCACTGGAATTATGGTTAYGCTGTCTGCAAAGGCTGTATTTCTACACTGGTTATAAGCAATATGTTCATCAGTGTACTGACGGATTGCAGTCTACAATATATTTCCTTTAGCAATGGCCAAGTAATATCATTTATGTGAAATTATTGATAAAACCACCACATGTTGCAATGCCTTCGATACATGCTTGGAAAGAAACTACTTTATCTCTGTTCTTTACTGTGTTAATCTTCTAGCATAGAATTATTTGTTTGCTAACACCACAACAGAGAGGCTAGTGTTATATTATTACGAAAGGAAGATATGGGGATATCCATTACAACTTCTGTATTTTAGGCATGAGAATACATTGCTTGCACACCTAAGCCTTCCAGAGCTGTTTTCTTAATTTTATCAGCAAGCATCTTTTATATATACATACACACATATATACATATCTATGAGGTATTTACCAGCTTCTGTATTGAATTTTAGTTAAACATTGAGAGTCATTCCAATATATCTCAAGATTGCATCATAAGAAGTCTAGTGACAGAGAAATCCTCAACCCTCTTCTTGACATGCATCACACCTTAAGAGTTGGCTGTGAATCCTCATGGCCACCTGCTACTGTGGGGACAATACTCCCCACTGCCAATTCCAGACACCTCTGTAATGCTTACAGCAACTGTTTTTAGAAAATATAATGTATTTGCCCCCGGATTTCAATTCTATATAGCGGGTGTAACAAAGAAAAGGCATTATGGCCGTGTTCTCCACACTCATAACTTGACAATCAGAGAAGCCAGTAGTACTAAAGTGTTCAGAATGTCTTAATTATTAGAAGATCCATTTCCCAGTTTAACATTTAATGTAAGTGGAAGGAACTTCACATGCAGATCAGTAAGCTACTGAATGTGTAAGCATCGTGAAGCTCCTTCTTAATGTTGCATAACTTTGTTCTTTTCCTTAACCCCATATGAACTAATTGCAGAGAGATTTTGTGGCTACTCTTTCACTGTTATCATCCTAGAGAACAAAGACAACTTTGACCATTCAATGTGTGGGGAGGGTGCATGTGGTAAAACAATCAGGGTTATCAGTAATTAAAAAATGGGGTTTAGATCCATCATTTTTGTTCCAGCAATAGAGAGGACTTATAAAAATTGATTAGTAGAGTTTAAAGATGTCCTCAACTGCCAAGTACTGGGTAACAAAATCATACTAAAAGCATTGGGCGTACACTGCTTTTATAAAATGTATTCTGTGTTACTATCTGCACTGACACAGTAACATTTATCTAGAGATACCTTTTGGGATTGTTTTGGTTTCTCTTCTTTCTCTCTACTCTTTGAATTACTTCTAGAGCTCCAAAATGGCTATAGACAGACATGTTTATGCACCTTCTTCCTGTAAGAAGTAGATCTGAAAACTTACAAGTCCAAGCATGACAAATACAATGTTTGTAGATTTGTGTAAACAAGCAGTATCAAAGATATTATATGCATGCAGCCTCTTTAACCGTAAGAACTTAGATACTTTAATTTCTTTTATTAGAAGTTTAATCAATGCACTGTACAAATAGGCAGAGTAGTTCATTTCTAACAACAAATGACCAAATGGCAAGGAATGCCTCAAAAGACCCAGCCATCTGAGAACTCAGCTCCCGTTTCCACTCATGATCCTCTGACATGGAGAGAGGCTCAGAGATACAAATGAGGGTGAATACAGTCCACTTTATTGAAACTTATAGATCCACACTGTGAGTAACAATATGTCAGGAATCCAACCTGTCATGGGCTTAATGGTCTACTGAGAAAACTTCTGTGTTATTTAAATAGCACAAATAGCCTTGTGCTATATAAAATTCTGAATCTAATTTTGATGCAGTTGGTATCTTAGAGTCCTTCTAATTCATAGTGAGTAAAGGAATAAAACCAGGAAACTGAGCTAAGTTGAAATGAGACTGTTGCAACAGAATCATGTGTTGTAAAGATGCAGGGAACAAACAGCACATCTGCTAGAAGACAAAGGTTCCTCAATATTTTATAAGAAGCCCTCCTTTTCTGTTATAGCCTGGGTCCTTCAGGCCCAAGCTGCTTATCTACACACATATATTCCATTTTCTGCCACGTCCCAAGCCCCCATGCTCCTACTTCTCCTCTTCCTCCGGGAGCCATTTCTACATCCTTTCTCCACAGCCCTGCCCCATGAGAGCCTTGCTTTCTCTGCTGCGCCTGGGCATGCCCATGGAGGGCAAACACGGACCTGCTCGCAGCGCTACTGCTCTCACCAAGTCACACAAGGCTGGCTCAGCCTGCCTATTTGCCACACCACAGGAGGGAAGAGGCAACAGGATGAGACACAGCTCATCCCCATCAACTGAACAGACAAAATAATCATACCCCAGGCTCATCTTCAGCCATTTGTCCTGCTGGCTTCTGCCCCCCCGACTCAAAATAAACATTACACTTTTTGGATGGCTAGAGAACAGTCATTGGGATAAAAGGAGTAAAAGACAAAAGGAGGAAAAGGCTAGACAGCATTTTCCCTGGATTTCCTGCATTTCCCAGGTTGCATTCCAGCTCACCCTTGGGAAGACTCCCAAGCAGTATGACAATGTTGCTGGAGAGTTGTATTATCTACTCTTTATTACACCTGTATAAATGCAGCAGAACTCCAGTACTCTGACTGTGGTTTGTTTGGGGTTTTTACATTAGTTCATCTGGATGTCTACTCTTGTATACTAGAACAAAATGTATCCCTCTCCTCTTAAGTTTTACTGTGCAGTCTTCCACTTTAGTGATTTATTTATACTTACTGACTGAAAAAGAAAACAATTATCTAAAAAACAGAATTATAATCTTAATCCGTATTAGCTGTTAAGGCACATTGTGGCTTACTTATTTATATTCAATACAAACATATTTTTATATAAGCATTGGTGTTGACAAGTACGTATTTAGGCGTGCTGTAAGCAACACTTGTAATAGCACAAAGACAGAGTAAACACTTTACTCACCAAGCCATCCTGATCCAGAATTGGGTATACACATATCTGTTTCAGCACTGGGCAACACAAATCCAACTACAAAAACTTCAACCCCATCAGCCATTAGGGCCATTCCCAACACAAAGAAGAGAGCCCACTGGAAACGACCATGGCCGCATTCCTGTATTATCAGCTCGTACTGCTGTGCTAGCTCTTCTTCATCAGCCTTCCTCTCTGTTTCCAGTTCATGACGATCCTTATATTCATCACGCATAGGCTGACCTAAGGCCACCATGCCATCCTTGCCCTGCCCCATGTTGGGGATTCCCTGATACTCCCCTTCATAAATTTCATCATCTTCATCATGCCCTTCAGTTGCTTCACTCGATCCTTCATCATCATTAGCTTCTACACCATAATTTCCTCCTTGGACATAGTAATCATCATCATCTTCCTCATCCTGGAATCGGTTGTAGGACCGCTGTGTGTAGCCATCCTGAGCTTTGTCAACAGCTTTATTCACTTTTTTCACCGCTTGCCTCTTCACCTCTTTGGCAATATCTTTTGCCCCTTTCACTAATGAAGTCCTGTCTTTGTATGTTTCCTCCATCTTGTATCAAAGAAGAATTGACGTTATGCTGCAGAGGGACCTGCTGAATACAGCTTAGAATATCTATTGCGTGTTGGACATCAGTAGAAAAAATCCAAGCACATGTGAAGCTGCAATATTCAACCTGCAAAATACGAGAGAAAAAAGTTTATACTTTGCTCCTTCTGAGTTGCTTCTTCGCACTGTGTCCTGGTTTCAGCTGGGATAGAGTTAATTTTCTTCCTAGTAGCTGGTATAGTGCTGTGGTTTGGATTTAGTATGAGAATAATGCTGATAACACATTGATGTTTTAGTGTTGTTAAGTAGTGCTTACGCTGTCAAGGACTTTTCAGCCTCTCATGCTCTACCGACTGAGAAGGCTGGAGATGCACAAGAAGCTGGGAGGGAGCACAGCCAAGACAACTGACCCAAACTGGCCAAAGGGATATTCCATACCATATGACATCACGCTCAGTATATAAGCTAGGGGAAAGCTGGCTGGGGGGCCGCTGCTTGGGGATTGGCTGGGCATCAGTCAGCAGGTGGTGAGTAATTGTATCGTGCATTGCTTGCTTTGTATATTCTTTATTCTTATTCTTATTATTTTATTTTATTTCAATTACTAAACTGTTCTTATCTCAACCCATGACTTTTCTCACTTGTACTCTTCTGATTCTCTCCCCCATCCACCAAGGGGGGAGTGAGCGAGCAGCTGTGTGTTGCTCAGTCGCCAGTTAGGGCTAAACCACGACACACCAATCTTTATTTAAGCACTGGACACCACAGTTCAGGACTTCAAAGATACAAACCTGGATTTTCTTCAGAGATGCAAATATCCCAGCTTACAAGGCAAATACTCTGAAGAGAAATCCAATATTGATACTGGTTTTCACAATGAAATTTATTACACTCTAGTCTTTCAATGGATACCAGGTTTTATTCTAAAAGAAAATAAGCAATTCCATGCACCATACATCATATTGACTCTGTTTGCACTGTCCTTCCCCATTTGAATGCCCGGCTATGTAATAAAAGGCAACAAATATTAGCTTTTCTCTCAATGAGTTACCATGAAATATCTGTCCTCTGTCCAGCCTCCCACTTACACGAGTCTTGTACAGAGTTAATATTCCTGAGATCTGTACCAGTCTCTCAAAGCTGACTGAACTTGGCCAATGCACTCACAGTGCATTCACACTGCGTCTTAGCAATATGCAGTCCCACCCTAAAAAAATCAGCACAAGGAGCTGGGTGCATGGAAGTGGTGGCACTTTCACACTTTGAAGATTTCCTATACCTAAGTCATGGTCAGTCACATCCCTCTCTTTCCTGTCCATAGTGACAGCAGAGGCAGCCTGGAGCAACTAATTCATCCCAGAGTGTGGTAATCTGGCATGAGCTCATGCCAATCTAGCTGAATGAAAGCACCAAGACATTTTGTCCCAGTTCCCCTCCCGTCTTCCCTGCTGTGCCTTTCCACCTCTTCCTTTATGCAGCCGCAGGATCACAGATGCAGACACAATGAGTCAAGAACTGCTTGCTTACTTGACCAAAGGCTAACCATTCCCTTCTTTTCTGGGCAGTTTTCAGACGTATCAGCAAGCAATTTGCTCATCACACATCTGCTCAATCACTAGGGGTAGTAGAAAGAAATGGCAGCAGCCTGCTAGCAGAGGGAGGGAAGAAATGCAGGATCCTTCTTTAGCAACAGTCCATAGTTAGAACAACTGAAATCAATTCCAAAACTGCACCATTACCCATGTGTCTAAAGCTAAGGCGGGGTGAATCTGGGCACTGCAACAGGATTGCAGAAGCCTCACCTCTGGGAGAAATCAGGCTAAAATTTCTGTAGCAGTACTTCCAAGAAAACACCACCTACTTCCAGTTTGGGGAAAAGGTTATTTTTAACCATGATCATTTTAATGATCTATTTTCCAGCATAACCTCAGAAAAAGATGCACTAGCACAACTAAGGAGGCAGTGAGGTGCAATGCAGGAGTAAGAGTAAACGGCTGGAAATTTCTGAAGCAAATCTTATGCCCCTTGCTAAAGTAGTGTGAACTGTCCCCCAAGCTCCATGGGAGAAGATCAGGCTAGTGCTTTTAGAAGCTGTCCTTTACTCATTTGGTTGTAAACACTGTCCCCAGAAGTATATTCCAGACACCAATTTTAAGACTGATATTATTTTGAGGGATAGGAAGAATTACAGACTACATTAGATAAACTAAGGACATGAGGTACTTCTGATAAAAGAAAAACAACCCTAAAATTACACAGACACACAGCTAATATGACTTAAGAAGCTAGAAGATATTTCCCCAGCTTTTTTTATAATTACTATAGAAATTCACCTATAATGGAAAAGGTCTTTATTTTTAGTCCCTTCCTCTAGATTAATTTCATACACTCTGAATGTTTCTCAAAGAAATCAGATGTGATGGCACTATTCAACTATCCAATGCAAACTGAAGCATTTACTGGAAGAGAAATGCAGCCTTAAAAAGCCAGGATGTAATATTTATGACTGAAAACTGTAGCCTGATTTTAGGTACATGATGATCCTTCTAAATAGGTCACCCTGGTGGATCTTTTATGCTAAGGCAGTTTCTCTAATTACAGCTTTTCAGTTTTCAAGGCACTCCTTAGAAGTTATTGTCTGAGTACTGAATTAGGCATCTTGATCCTTAGTGTTACCTGTGTGTCACTACAGTATCTACTAGCTGTTGTTGAACATGCAATGCATAAAAACATTCACTGGCTGGGTTGTAGCCTTCTACAAATACTTTCAAGAACTTCATGAACTCCTAACAGGTACTCTTCTGAGGGTTAATGACTACAAAGTGTTCCTAGATTTTGACCATTTTAGATTATTTTAGAGTGCTCATGCACCYTATTCAACCTAAACTCTGAATTCCTCTAATTTTTAGATTACTGGGTTTTTTTTTTTTCTAGCAAGTACAGTCTTCTTTTAAGGAGTTTTAGTTGTCAAATTCCATTTTACTGTAGGGTATGTTTATGGAGGGAAGACAGCAAGAGTTTAGGAACACTGAATGAACATAAAGTCTAAATGCCAACACTGTCAAAACCGTGCTTTGCACTCCTATAGTACACCTACCACATGAGTTCAGCAGACTCTAAATTAAAAATTTGCAAAAGCAACTGAGCTTACACTGTGGTTTATGATAGACCAATTATGTTAATAAGGAATTACACCTGTTCAAACACATTAACACCATAACTCTGCCAGCAAAAACCTGCACATAGACCATGTCAAATTTCTGAAAGATTTACTGACTATGAAATCAGAAAATTCTTTATCCTGCCTAAGTTTCCAAGCAGCATACCTAGTTTGAACACCGTTCTTTTAAACAGCTTTGGTTTCTCAATGAACTGAAATCCCTGCCTTAAGGGTGATAAGTACAAAGAGGAATTATTTACAAGCCATGCATGATAGCTCCCCACCCTTTTAATTATGTTGGACTGATTGACTACAAGTAAGCAACTGAAAGCTCTGAAAGAGTGAGGATTAATGAATACCTGAGTAGCATAAAGCAGCAAAAGCACAGATGAGAGTCTAGCCATATACTCTTGTTTGTGCCAACTGTCTTACCTAACAAGCCTGCTCACTTTCACTAAGCGAAACACCACATTCCTATTCAATTCCTTTAATTAAAAAAAAACAAAAACAACAACAACAACAAAAAAACAACAGGAAAATAGTGATTTCACCTGAAATAAAAATACTATTTCAAGAAATACCTACAAAAACTTTTTTCCAAAACACTCAAAGATGCATACACAAAAAAATCAAGTTATTTGTTTGCTCTAACGTTTATTCTTTTCCATTCAATTATATTCACAAATATCAGTATAGTTACCACTTCGTACATATTGTGCTACACCTGAAATAAAGGTCAGACATTACAAACTAAATCAGCAATGTCCCATGAAGATGTAAACCTATGAGATGTCAGAAAACCCGTTCCCACAACAACTTACATCTTTGCTTAACATAAGCTGTGAAAAGACTCACAGAAGACTAACGACACATGATATAACTACATGCATATCTTCTGGTAACAAATTCTTCAGAATACACCTGGAAGTCACACTCAAATGGAGCTATGGCATTTCAGATACACTTGGGGACTTAGTATAGTATCTTTCCTGCTTTTCTTTTGAATCTGTAATCCCTTTTCAAAGAAAAAGAGAAGAGTAAAAAACATTTCTTATTTAAGTTGATGCCTTTTTAAAAGTGCTTTTCACCCAACATTTTGATTCTGGTTTGATTTCTGTTTTTCTACCTTAGTTTTTTATTATCAATGACCTTTGCATGGTTACAAATGTTTTACTTCTTCTGAGTTTATCTGTTGCTCCAAGTTAGTCTTATCTGAAGATATAATCTTCTGTTAGATCACAACTACTTTCAATTATACTACTCTCTGATGTGTCAAATGATTTTATTTCCAGGTGAAATATAGGCACCTGAACTATGTAAACTCATAAACAGAAGATGATTTTTTTTTGCATGTGCTCTGAGTTATAAAAAAAAGGGTAAGAAAAAATAGAAAACTATCATGCATTGCTGTGTCATGACAAAGAACAAAGGTATTCAAATTTTACTAAAGTTCTCTGACAATTTTTACATGGTATAGTTCAAATAACACGAAGGATGAAATCCTACAAGTCACCACAGACTTAAGCCATATGCAGAGGTACAATCCGTCCTTGAATTTACTGGGATACCAGCAAACTTCCTCCCCATCTCTTCATGCACAAAACTGTTCTAGAAGAGCTGTTCTTTTATTATTCCAGGGTAGTACTTGCTTCAGTATGGCCCAATAAAGAATAGATACCTCAATAAAAGGTATTTATTTATAGAATTATTATATATATTCATTTATAGAGGCATTATTTATTTATAATAAATAAGAGCTGGCACCAAAGCTGGTGAGAGTGGGATTCTTTTCAGGTAACGTTAGTAGATTAAAAGATAAGCTTCTATAGTCTAAACAAATTTTCTCTCTTACGTTGAGAGTCACACACCCAGGCTGCAACTCTTCTATCTCAGGCTGCAGTTGCCAAAGCTGTATAAATCACTGTAAGGCTGCAGTGCCACCAACAGCGGCAGTCCCCAACCCTCTCCCATTTCGGATGGCATTCTCACCACTTGTCCTGTACAGCACTTTTCACTATTCATCTTCAGTGCAGCTACAAACATGTACACAAGATGAGCTGGGAATTCATTGGTCTAGTATACATCAGTGATCATGAGCTCAGCAGAGATGGGGGTTTCATGGTACACTGCAATCTCTCCCTTCCCATTTTATTCCTTTCCTTCCTTATTAAACCAGCAGAGATAACTGTTTCTCCCTCTGCACTATGTGCTCTACCTGCCCAGCTTCTCTTAAACTATTTAACTAATTTACCTAATTAGAATAAAACCAGAGGAATTGCTTTTAACTTATTTTTGCTTGAAATTTGATAAACTTTATCAGAAACAAAAAAGGACATTTTTGCCTGAAAGCATGTTCATTTTTTCTGTATATATCAGTCATTAACAAAAAATACTATCTTTAACTGCCTCTTAGGGCCTTAAAGTACCACCAAAACCAAATAACTCTACTACTTCTTTTCTCACAGTGCTTTTGATCACAGGCCTAATTCTTTCTCACTTACAGCTGGATGTATAAGCACAGAAACATGATCTGCAAAAGCTCTGCTTAAAGCAGTACAAACCCAAAAAGCTAATGGCACAATGAAATCAGACCAAATGCATACGTAAGACCAAAAATGAAAAACTCTGTCCAGTGAAAATCAGGAGGTCTTAACTAAATCATCTGTGATAAAAATTCAATAATATTGTAAAAATGAATTCTCCTTTAACGATGGGAGCCAGAGTAGAAAATGATAGTTACAAAGTTAGGAGGTGGGCCATTCTTCACTTTATACTTGCACCACATGACTCCTCCCTGCATTAATTCTGTGCTCTAAATATCTTTCAAAGAATATCCTGAAGGAGGGTGCCAAAATGCTGATAAGTTTTATGAGCACCACCATCCTTTTAAACAGTGACATAGATATGTGTAATACAGCTGGCCTCGTTAAATACTCTCAGGCTTCTAAACCCCTCTGATCCACAGTTTCACCTGAGATCACAGTCTGGATTGAGGACTCATCTGTGGTCCACCCTCTCTTATTAAGCTCTTTTCACATACTACTGACAGCAAGGGAAGATGCATTCTACTCTCTGGTTGTAAGACTTACCAAACCATCTAATTCTTTAGAAGTAGATTCAGCTCAATGCCCCCCCAATAGTAGGACTAGACAGTGTTACAAAACTGAAATAGTCATATCTATTAATTAAATTATAGCAGCAAAACTGTAAAGACTCTACAGTGGAGTTATCCTTTCCTTTGAATTTTTTTGAATCAAAAGCTTACTTTTCGGAAAAGGTGATTGAACAAAAAATAGGACATACTTCGAAATTCCTTGTTGTCTTTTACAAAGTAAACTAATAATGGACAATAACACATACAAAGAAATTAACTTTACCTATAAGGTTTTTTTTAAATCTAATGCTAATTACTTGCTTTGCCTTATTGTACTTAAATACCGGAATTTTAATTGCTTTTGTTGATTTTGCAATCAGCCTGATCACTATCTGGCTACTTAAAGACATTACTTGTTGTTTTTACATGGCAAACACTGAAAAATTTGTTCTCATTAAAGGCAAGGCAGGACCATTGGAACAGTTTTAATTTGCACTTTGAACACTCTTCCATGCTTCCTGTGGACCTCTTAAATGAGCATGATCCTGGAGTGGTGGTTACTAAAATGCATCAACTGGTTCAATAAGTATTGACAAGAATCAAGCAAGGAGAAATTTCAGCCAGACTGGATGACATAAACTAAGGCTTTTCAGTGAAAGTTAATGAGATGATTGCATATTGTACCCACACCACCTGCAATGAATACCCAAATCTTGGGGAAGTTGAAATGTCGTTATTTTCAAAACTTTCATTTTAACTAAACATATTTAAACGTATGCCGGGGGGGAACATTACTACCAAGGATGAGGAAAAGGCTGAGGTACTTAATGCCTTCTTTGGCTCAGCCTTTAGTAGTCAGACCGGTGATCCTCTGGGTATTCAGCCCCCTGAGCTGGAAGACGGGGACAGGGAGCAGAATAAACCCCCCATAATCAAAGAGGAAGCAGTTAACAACCTGCCACGCCACCTGGACACTCACAGGTCTATGGCACCGGATGGGATCCACCCGAGAGTACTGAGGGAGCTGGCGGAGGGGCTTGCCAAGCTGCTCTCCATCATTTATCACCGGTCCTGGTTAACGGGGGAGGTCCCAGACGACTGGAGGCTTGCCAATGTGACCTCCATCTACAAGAAGGGCCGGAGGGAGGATCCGGGGAACTACAGGCCTGTCAGCCTGACCTCGGTGCTGGGGAAGATGACGGAGCGGTTCATCGTGGGGGCGCTCACGAGGCAGGCGCGGGACAACCAGGGGATCGGGCCCAGCCAGCATGGGTTCATGAAGGGCAGGTCCTGCTTGACCAACCTGATCTCCTTCTATGACCGGGTGACCCGCCTAGTGGATGAGGGGAAGGCTGTGGATATGGTCTACCTGGACCTTAGTAAAGCCTTTGACACTCTCCCACAGCATTCTCCTGGAGAAGCTGGCAGCTCATGGCTTGGACGGGTGTACTCTTCGCTGGCTAAAAAACTGGCTGGACGGCCGAGCCCAGAGAGCTGTGGTGAATGGAGTTAAATCCAGTTGGCGGCCGGCGATTCTATGATTCTATATTTCTGCACTTTTCAGATTGCCACAGTAAAAGAAAATTGTATTTCCCACTGGAGCTGAGAACTATCACCCTTTTCATACCTATTTCTCTTGAAAATTCACTTTCTTCATCGCGGAATGTGCATCCAATACATTTTGTACTTTTCAGTTGTCAGAATCACAGTGAAAACAATTATCCTGCATTTCAATAGTGAGGGAATAGCACAAAACAGGTGGACAAGTAAGATCTCATTGCTCAACACTGCCAATCAAAAAAAACCTACCAAAATCACACCAGCCAGCACTTTCTTTCTTGTATCCAGCATGGTCATGTTTGCTGCTGCACAGAAAGCAGACAAGAGTCTCCTCTGAAAGTAAAGGCCCACCAGTGTCAAGAACAGCTCAAGATCGAAAGAAGACAGAAAAATAATTCCCCTTACAATGGAGAAGACAGATAGAAAACCTGGAGATAGATATCTAGAAAAATGTATTTTAAAAGTGCAGAGACTGAAGTGAAGTTCTAACAACAATAGCCAAGGAGTCCTACCCTGGAAGAAAAATAATAAAATAATGCATTGTAGAAAGTCTCCACGGAATAAAACCTGCAAATGCAACAGGACAAGCCTCAACCACTCAAGCAGCCGTTTCTGGAATTACTCTGCACAAATGTGATGTGCAGGTACTATGAAACAGCAACCGTACAAACACTAGGCTGACAGATGCCACAGAACAGCGCTGGAGCTTAGGAAAAACATGGGAAGGTTGAAGGGCATCTTGTAGGGCAAGCTGTATTACAAGCTGGAATTAAGCACCTTTCCTTTCTTCCTGGAATAAAATAGGCAAGCATTCTTTATATTTCAGGAGGAAATACAAGGTCACAGTCTCAGCTCCCACTGGGAAGAACTTTCTGAAAAGAATCAGCTTTCCGAGCTGCTGGCTTTCTGCTGGGGCACGTCATCCCTGCACCTGCAGAATTAGAGTCCCAAAATTCTTCTCAGTTCTGAGCTAATATGGTCTGCCAAGTTCCTCCTTCTTTGCTGGTGGTTTGTATTAGCCTCCTCATGGGGAGTCAGCTGTTGCGGCCAATAAACCTTGGTAAGAGAGTAGTGGTTCCTTGGCATAATGTTAAAAGATACTTTAACGCCCTGGTTTTTAAGCCATGCTGCCTTCCAGGCATTTTACTATTCACTCAAAGCACATATTCTTTCTTTTTTATCTTTAACACCTGTTACTTTATATTGTTTGTAATAGGATATGAAAAGTCAGAAAACAAAATCTTTTTCTAGAATTCTATAGTTCTCTTTTCCTAAATATTTTATTTCACTACTTTTTCAGCATGGTGACAGCTGAACTTCCTACTTCAGTTTTATTTCTCTGTTTCACAAGCTCGACATCAGACTGATGCTAGTTCTGAGAATGCCAAGAACTCATATTAACCTGCTCCTCTTTCAGTGAAAGATGTTCTCACTGTCTCTCCCGAGCAAAAAAAGCGACAAACTATATATATAGTGCTTTCTGTGACTGAAAGCCCATTTCCTCATTGGCATTCAGCCAGCATCCTTGCCAAAATATCTTGTGAAAATAGATAAATAATAAAACCAAGAATGACATGCTAAGCTTTTCTGGTGAGGGACTGCTTCAGCTGCGGGAATCTGAGAAGAAACTGAGCATTCTTAAATTTGACCTAGATAGTGAGGGGAAAGAACGGAATAATTCCAGGTGTAAAGTAAAATGAAATGAGTCTGGGTGGAGAACATGAACCATATGAGTGAGTTGAGCTAAAAAAAAATATTTACATATATACGCATAGACATGTATATCTCTATTAATATATACATATTAATGTATGTATATACATTTACATATATATACACACACACACTATATATATATATAGTGGAGCAGTCTGTTCCTGAAAGACTGCATCCCATGGAAAGGACTCACGCTGGAGCAGTTCATGAAGAACTGCAGCCCATGGGAAGGACTCACGTTGGAGCAGTTCATGGAGGACTGTCTCCCATGGGAGGGACCTCACACTGGAGCAGGGGAAGAGTGTGAGGAGTCATCCCGCCAAGGAGGAAGGAGCGGCAGAGACAACATGTGATGAACTGACCGCAACCCCCATTGCCTGTCCCCCTGCACTGCTCGGGGGGAGGAGGCAGAGAATTTGGGAGTGAAGTTGAATGCAAGAAGAAGGGAGGGGTGGGGGGAAGGTGTTTTAAGATTTAGCTTTTATTTCTCATTATCGTACTCTGATTTGATTCGTAATAAATTAAATTAATGTCCCCTAGTTGAGTCTGTTTTGCCCATGAGAGTAATCGGTGAGTGATCTCCCCGTCCTTATCTTGATCCATGAGCCTTTCATTGTATTTTCTCTCTCCTGTGCAGCTGAGGAAGGGGAGTGATAGAGCAGCTTGGTGGGCACCTGGTGTCCAGCCAGGGTCAACCCACCACAGTGGCATAGACTGGTTTGTTTGGAGTTTGTTATCCCACTAGTGCTAGAAAGCAATGAAGGAAATGAACAAACAAAGCATTCTCCSATAATTATTTTAATACAGAGGCGTATCATTGCTCTATCTCATTAAGCTGGTTACACCAGAATGCAAATTTAAGATGGGGAATGTATTCCCTGAATTAAATCAATATTTACGTAGGTTAGATTTAAGTCACTGCATTTAGTCTGCAGAAATGGACCTGAGGGTCTAGGTGAATAACAGTCTGCACACGAACCTGCAGAGTGCCCTTTCCCCCATGACAGATGGGTCGCACCCTGGGTTGCATTAGYAGCAGTGCTGCCCGCTGCCTGCCTGCTCCCCTCTACCTGTGTAGCCACACCTAGACTACCACGTCCTATTTCAGCCCCCTCACCACCACCACAGTCTAAAAAAGACAATGATAAGCTGGAGAGGGAGAGGATCACCGGGTTGGTTAGAGGACTGGGATGCATGATATACAAGGAGAGGGAGCTGTGTTTGCTCAGCCTCAGGCTTAAGGAGGAATCTAATCACCATGTTCCATCATCTAATGAGGGATTATAAGGGCAATGGGGTCAGGGTCTTTCCAGGGATAAAGAACAAAAAGAAAAGAGGAAACAGCTGCAAGCTGCATCACGGGAAATTCCAGCCAGTTCTAAGGAAGAAATTCTTCCTGGTGGGGCTGGAATGGCTGCAGAGGAACTCTGGGGTTCCCAGCCTTGGAGGTATTCAAAACTCAACTGGACAAGTCTCTAAGCTACCTAAGTCCAGGTTTGAGACTAGATGACCTCCAGAGGTCCTTCCCCACCTAAATTATTCTATCATTCTAATACATAGTTTTTTAAATTCAATTGTCCCATATTAAATGAAGAGCTCATTTTTATAGGTGAAAATTAAGTGTCAAGTGCTGAATATGACAGTGTACAAATACATCTTTCACACAATAACTGAAAAGGTTCAGAATCCAGTCTGGAAAACTAGAGAGAGAGAGTAAAGGACACCTCAGCAGGCTCTGAAGGACAGGTGGCATATACACACCCAAAGATCACAAAGCCTAAATGGTTAGCTAAATCCAGTCAAACAACAATTGCCCATATGAGAAAAGGAAAAGAGTCTTCTGTTTTCATAAAAATTTGATCTTGGAGAAGCATTTGGCAAAGATGTCAGATCTGAACAGTGATTAAATATGGATCAGGTATTTGTCACATCCCTGTCATGTGCTGTAAAAATGCTAACATTTTTACTATTTTGCTCTAGTTCAAAAGGTCTGATCTCCAGTGATTTTGAAACGCAAAAAAAAGGTCACTTTGGTGAATGTGCCTGCTATTTTTTGCTCTGTTTTGAAAAGCAAAACTAGATGGCATATAGCGTTTGTTTCTTGTTGCAAATGAATTAGGATATACAGGAAATATGTAACAAATGCTTTAGACTGTAAATGTTAAAAAGCACAGAATTTGCTTTTAGACGAGTACCTTAGATAAACTACACAGGCAGGGTATTTAATAATTTTCTCTTTCCTGCTTTGAAATAGTGGCAACTGAAGCACGGAAAAGTTAGGTCACTTGCCCAACTTGACATGGGTAGGTATCAAAGTAGGTCTTAAAATTAGTATTTGGTAATTTCAACACATTGGTCTTTGAATTGTAGATCATTTGTTCCTTGTGTTTTTCCATAAACTTGCTACCTCTGAGAGAAAACAACTCAAAAACCCCCAAACTCAAAATAGAAAACTGCCTACCCACAGAAGGAAAAGCTGTACACGTCAGGTACAGATCATTATGCAGAATAAGGCAATAACAGAGTTGATAAGAAGGGTACTTGCACATAAGAACACATAACAATGACTTTCAGAGTCTGTGACATGGAAATTCATCAATATGGGAACTCAGCTAAAATCAAGAATGACAGGAAGAACATTAGAGACCTGTCATAAAAACAGTCTGATAATATGCAGATAACAGGTACCTTGCAAAAGATATTTCCAATGCTTTTAAAATAAACTTATAAATAACAAAAAAATTTTCCTCTTTATTTAAGTAGGAATTAAATTTTAAAGCTTTATATAGTTTTACTTTATTTTGCATTCTGAAATAATTAAAAGTTGATGATGTGTTTTAAAACATCTTGGCATGTCATATAAAAGGGGAAGGAGGTTAATGAACAGATTATTTTAAAAGTAGCCTGMAAACCTAAATTCTTCTTAAACATTTTTGTACAAGTACAACCAAGACTGCTTCGTGCAAACAAAGTGATTTGGCTTTACATCCATCTTAGCTTTTCTCTGTTATTCTTAAAGAACAGGGTACTTTCTAAATTATTTGGCTGAAAAAAACTGTACTGTGTATATTCCAGATGATGTACACCAATCCTTTCTATTTCATCCTGTTCCTTTAGGGTTTTCCTAGGATTGTTTTCTGCACCATGCTAGATACAGTGTTTTTACTGGAAGCCTGTGATCACAGTAACATATCCTTCTGCTTCAGACATACCTTGGCTATTAAAGATTATGGAACATGATATCCAAATAGAGCACTAGTTCTGCTGCATTAAAAAAAGTGATTCTGCACACTCATAAAGTCTTACCTCTCCCTGCGGGAAAATTTAACAGATTCAGGTGGAAATTACTTTCTTCACAATTAAGGCTGACTCATTGTCTTCCAGGCCTTAACTGGGTAAGAAAGGAAATCATGAGCGCTCTAACCTCCCTAAATATAAATGCTGCTGCTAAAACTCCAATTGCATTTTTTTTAAGGCTGCACTGACTTACAATTGTACAAATTGTTTAAATAATTTTATTCCACACTGGAAAACAAAGACTTCTTAAAGATTCCCATAAACTTGGGTTTCAGCCCTATTCAAACTGCGCCATTTGCTGACACCATGTTTAATCAGGTCTCTTCAGTTTGTTATCCTGAATCGCACTATTATTGCAAATTGCACAGTGCACATGTGCCTTAGCACATGCAGTTTTTCAGCAAGTGTAAGAAAACTTCAGCCCTAAAGTAAATAAATCCAAGTGTCTGCAGGTGTGTGGCTTCCCTTAAATCACTATTTTAATATTTTAGCAGCTTACATTTTATATCCCTACCTGGTTCATTAAACTTCATAAGTCTTTATTTTGTAGATTTGGTAACATAGGTGAGAAGGACGCACTAAAAGGAGACTAAAATAACGGACTGATGAGCAGAGTCTGTACTGAAAATGCAGCAGTCCCTAGTTTTTCAGATTCTGCAGCTTAGAACTCTGACAAAATGGGATTTATCTACATCTCAGAGTGCATTATGCAATCTGAGCACTACCTCAATGTGGCTTTCTTCCCTTGGGTAGAATATGTAGAGGTGGATAGCACAACTGAACAAACACAGTGCTCTGTCATTGAAAGCACAGAATAGGCAGCAAAATGAAGATAGAAGAGCTGGTGAACAGTTTTTTTTCAATTTCAGTAAGCTTCCAGCAGCTTATTTTGAAAACAACCTACTTGCCAACCTGAAAAAAAATGTTCTGTTCCCTGTGTTTGACTCTGCACAGCAACAAGGTGTGGTGAGCTAAAACATCTCAGAAATAAATTCTGCCATATGAAACTATTTCTACTTTATTTTAAAGCAGAATGACACGAGAGCCTTTTTTCTCAGTGTGTGCTTTACGGACATGGACAATTCTCCAATTCACTGAGATCCTCAGTCTTCCCACTTATTCTTAGCCTAATTCTTAGTCTAGTTCTTAAAATGCTTGACATCCAACACTGAAGTTGACCATCTTCCTGCAGTTCCCTGCTTTTCAGGTTTTTTTCCTTCTTCTTTTGGAGAGTTTTAATTGACTGTCAGGGCCCCAAGTTCCTAAACAGGCACCTGACTAGCCTCACCTGGGACCCCTCCCAGGCACTCATACCCCCTGCCATGGGCTCGAGCACCCTTTAAGACCTGGGCACCCCAACTCTGCCTGAGCTACACCATAGGGTACCTGTCTCCTATCCCCTGGTGTTCCTGAATCTCAGACTGATTTCCCTGACTGATCTTGGACATAACACTGCCTCACCTTGTCTGATGAGCACCAGGCCATTGATGGAAAGCTGTTGCTTTTGCCATCTCTGCACACCCTGCCTGGGGACCGTGCTCCATCAGCAAAGGCACTGCCGTACCTGCACTGTGGTCCCTCTCGGCTCCTGCCTTGTCTTCCCTCCTGGAGCAGTCTCATGATTGCTGCTCCCTGGCAGCTCTCATAAAGGCTGAAGCCTGAGCTTAAATTGAGCTCCTGGACCAGCAGGCAGAAGGGGCTTGTGTGAGGGGACCAGGTGAGGCTCATCAGGGCAAACAAGGTCTGTTAGGGCACTCAGTGTCCTCACAGAGACTGAGGGTATGTGCCTAAATTGCAGACTACCCTTAGGACTGGGAAAGCTCACTAAAGACAGACAGTGAGACTACTGCCAGTAAGCTGAAATTCTCTATATATGGTTCCTTACCTCCACTGGAAAATCTAGAGGCATCTCTAAACTCCAAAAGGTTGAAAACTGCTTTATGTATACATAACGGTATACCCAAAACTATGAAGCTTGTTGTGACCAAAACTATGAAGCTTGTTGTGACCAAAACTACCATCTAGAAGAGCTCCGGTAAGAGCCAGAGAAAGATATGTATTGGAAAATGTGGCAAAATTTTTCATTAGCAATCACTGATTATAGCTCTTATCAGAATGGCTAGTAGAAAGCTCACTTTTGGTGTATGTAGCAACTCTAGTCTACAAACAGGCATTGGCTTCGTTCTCATTTCTGGTGAGACGTGGGGAACACACACTGCATTTCAGCTGCCAAACTGCCAGTTTTAGCAACAAGCCTCTGTTACCTCTCTGTGATCTCGTTTTTCTATTCTGCTACACAAAGCAGCAACACGCACTTCAAGTCTGAAGAGGCTGTTTGCAAGGGACRTTAAGGATGAACATTTGGGACTGGATTAGAATTAACTAAAATGCTCACACTGAAGCCACACTGGGATTTAGAATGAACACGTACCACCTTTYATGGAGCGATTATCTTCAGCAGTTTACTAGAAGTGCATGCTAAAAACATGTAAGAAACAACCCAAAATTCTGCACAACTTTTAACATTAACTGGGATTATGAATTTATAGCAATTTATGATTTTTTACATAATGAGTGAATATGCAAGGAGAAAAACATCATTGAAAGAAACCCTTGAAAGGACAGAAGGCTGAAAGAACAGGATCTTTGTGATGCTGCTGCACTTGGGGGCCATGGGTTTGATTTCCTGTGCTGCCACTCAAATAGCATATTAGAAATATTATCAAACCAGGATCTATTCTATCATATATAAAGACAGGATTAGGAGCGATTAGACATTTTCTGGAGGGGGTGATATCAAAAGTTTTAAGCTGGTTGAGTCTTAGATTTGCAGCACACAAAGAAAAATTTAACCTCATAGTTCTGAATGGAGGATGACATACTACTGCTGCCAGTTGCTGAGACTGAATGTATCAATTCCTCCCCTTTCTTAATTCACCCTAAAAGGGTTTTCATTAAAAGGAACTGGAGTAAAAACATGGGAAAAAAGTCAAAGTGATTCTTTACAGGTTGAAAAATGAGCAATAGTTGCGTAATAATGAAAAAATCCCTGCTTCTTATTGTATGTCTTCCTGCTAAAAGAAGTACTTGTTCTTAATATCAATGTGGACTGTAGCACATAGGAGCTACACAGTCATACTAATGTTTTCTTCTAACCCCCAAGGTTCAATAAAATTTGATAAATCAAACCATTAAGAGAGAGAATACACAGCAGCCTTATTTAATTTTTCATGTTACCTCCATGTTTTAAAAGATGGAATATTGGCCATATTTAGAGCACTTAATGTGACAGTCAGGAAAGCAAAAAACATGTCAAGAATACACATTGCAAAATAAAAAGTATCTGGTAATTTCCTGAACTCTAACCTCAGACTGGCTCAATCCCTAAAAAAACATATATTCCCCAAGAGGTAAGAATTACTCTAAGTTTTTCACCAACTTAGTTTTTTCTTTGCTAGACTTATAGCAACAGTGTTCTTGCTCTATTACACCGCAAAGGTCACTAAGGTACCATCCCAGCCCGGCTGTGTTCCAAAGTAATTTCCCTTGAATTTCTGATTCAACTTGATTAATCATTAGCCCTATTTTGCATTTTGGCTYTTTACTGATATTGCCCTTGAATAAAACCAGTCCTGGCTCTTCAGCACGTAATTGAGTACAAAAGCCTGCATAGTGGTACCATGTTCACATGTGCTTTTTGTGTAACTAAAGACATTGCTAGTATTAGTGAATCAGGGAAGCAATGCCACATCAGTAACGTCCCCTGAATGCCACAGGTAAGGTGGACCATCCCCTTATCAGCACCTCAATTACACACACTCACAAAGCACATTGAAGGACCACTATTCACACTTGGCAGGCTCCTCCAGTGGGTTCTCATTTACCCTCATGCTTGGGCAGCAAACTAGTTAAATTATGTTCTACATTACTAATGGGTATTTATATGCATTTCCATTTTTTTCTCTTCAGGCTTGACATGTTATCACTTTTCTTATTCAAAAGGAACATTAAGACTCCCCTTACCCACCCACAAGGGGGGTCCTGGATGACTCATATCAGGTAATATTTTTGATTCAAGGACAGAAAATGATCTGTACGACACCAGTGCCAGCTGACTAATGAGGGAAATTGGTGTTATGCTCCAAGCAGGTTTCTTGCCTATTCAGTGGCTGGGGGAGGCTGAAGAGAGTATAAGAAGAAACAACTCACTGGTGTGTGTGCAGGGGCATAGCTCCAAAGTAGGCAAAATAAAGAACAAATTAAGTCCCAGTAAAACACAGCAGCCAAGTTCTAAAAGTAATTTTCGTGTTCTAGCAAAAAAAAAAAAAAAAAAAAAANAAAAAAAAAAAAAAAAAAAAGAAAAACAATCAGATGTCATAAATGTTTAAATTTAATAAGCAAAGCAATTTTAGAAAAGAAATTCTTGCTTCATCAGCCAATTAGTTCTCACTTATAGTTTACAACTAGCTTTTTAAAAGCATCACGTTGTGGTGGCCTCAGGATATACATCACATTGATTAAGTGCTTAGTTCCTTGAATGTATGTGTTTCAGCTTTCACTGAAAATAGTTTTGCAGATTGTATAGCTGATGCAATATTCAGTGCTTGCACTCCTAGAGCAAGGGACATTCCCGTTAAGGAAAATCAGTTTTAATTTAATTCAAAATTTCACAGGAATTTGAATCAGTATACCTTTTCATCCACTGCATGTGCTTTTCCTCTCCTGACTCCTCCACAGTTTTCAGTGGTACAGTTCACACACGCAGTATATGACCCTTGCATTTTATGCTCTTATAGCACTGTTAAACCAGCAGGTAACAGGTTTTCTTAATTATATTTTTAATATTTACCTGGATCTTTTTAAAAACCTCTACATGTTTACAGAGTCCTTATGAAGCAGAGCAACAGTTCCCTTTGTATCGGCCCTATTCCAGTTATGCTGTACACTTTCTCAGAAAGTTTTATTGAATTAAAATAGCTTCCTAATTAAAAATGCACATTACTAGAATATTAAAGACCAAAGGCATCACAGAATTATTACTTCCACTGTTTTAAAATATTAAATAAAATTGAATTTAATATTTTAACAAAAGCCATAGTTTAAAGAAAATTGCTGGCATAGAGTTCAGCCAATGACAGGATACTTCTGCTAACAGAAATTAGTTTTCCCAGTCACAGGAGTGGTGGAAGGCAGTGTGGAACGTAGCTCACTTCTGTTACTAGATATTGAAATACAGACATACATAACAGCTTCCTTTTATTTCAAGTATAAGAGGTACAGTATAAAACAATTTCCCCCAACTAGGAAAAAATAMCTTTTTACCCAATAACCAGAAATAAAATGGACCCAAAAGCACATTACACATTTAATAAAAAATCACCAACACTTGACTGAAAAAGTTTTAATTGGTAATTCAGTTCCTTTTCCCACCTGTCTCCTGGCAAGGACTTACACTGTCAACACTTATTTGCCACAAGATTTCCACTTTATCAGCCAAGTGGTCTTATTCTGCAAGAACTTATGCCCTTGAGTAAAATAATTCATATAAACAACCTTATTGCAATAAATTAGATTATATATATATATATATATATATATATATATATATATATATAAATATTTCCAAGAACAGCAATGTATTCCTCTACCCTCCTCTGGGATAGGAGCTAAAGGCACAAAAAGCACTCCTGTAAATCACCCAGCCTCAGGGGAAGGCAATGCAGGGGGAACAACCTCCACTAGATGTTTTTTAGGAATGACATTTCTGTGTTTCAAATTCTCACAATCTGCTTCTGTACAACATTGACCATAGGGCTAGTAAAAGTATTAGTGAAAATGAAATGGTGCATCTGACTGCACTATTTTTAAGATAAAGCATATGAGAAAATCTCAAGGAAAATATGCCAAAGCTCTTGTGCCCCTACAAGTCAGGAATAACTCAGCAGCCCAGCATGCAAAAAAACYTTATGCGTTTCCAAGAAAAGGAAAGAATTAACTATGCCTGTCAGATGTGAACTTGGATACTGCAGGTAAACTTTGTATCTCGTGAGCAAGCACTGGCACAAAGCAGCTTAGGCTGCCTACAGTCTCCATGTTTTCTGATCCCATGCGAGGAGATTCAGTTGACATATTTCATTATTTCAGCCTTGGAATAACTGTAACTATAAATTACTCTAACTTTCACTCAGATCCTCCCTGTGTACTCCAAAGTACAGTTCCCTAGGAAGAGAAAAGTGACCAGAAAGTCAAATCATGGCCAGCTATGAGCTGACACTATGAGCTACTACATCTCCATAAATAAATAGAGAATTAAATGATTCAGCAGTTATACAGTTTGGCCCTTTAAGAATAGAACAAATAACCTCATTTATGAGCTAAACCAATTTTTTGATCAAGGTAATTATCTTGATTTTGCCTCTCAGTCTGTGCCAGTACAAGAATTTCTAGCCAAATCAGAGAGATTTTACAGAATACAGTTTAACAGGACGGAGTATTTTGCTGTTAGTAATCAAATTCCCTCTCAGATAGTAAATTCTTCTCTCCTAGGTATATGTCTTCTGAATTTGTAAGTAATTGTAAAAAGACACCCTGATCTTGACCACATACTATTCTGATGTGAGTAGAAGTGCTCACAGGAGAGGGAGACTGAATTCCATGATTTATTAACTTTTAGTAGTACATGGTCTTTATACCAGTAGTCCCTCATATCAGTAGAATTATAGAATAATGAAGGTGTGAAGGGACTTCTGGAGGTTTTCTACTCCAGTCTCCTGCTGAAAGCCAGGCTAGCCTCAAAATTAGATCAGGTTGCCCAGGGCCATGTCTAGGCAAGTTCTGAGCATCTCCAAGGACAGAGATACCACAGCATTCCTGTGCACGTACTCTGCTACTTCACCACCCACACAGTGAAGACTTCTTCCTTCTATCTTGTTCAAATTTCCATTCCCTTTCCTGACTCCATCTTCTTTCTAATCACTCGTTAGATGACGGAAGACAGCAATGAGATCCCCCCCATCTCCCTTTGGCCTTCTCTTCCCAGCTGAGCAAACCCACAGCCTCTCCTTATCTATCATGTGCCCCAACCACCTGCTAGACTGTCAGTCTGTCAGTGTCTTTCTTCACCGCGTGCAGACTGTAGTTGTTCTATTCTGAAACACTGTGCATGGACCAAGTACTAGAGAAGCCTAGAACATTTAGCAAACATTTTCTTCCTATCCCTACCAGAATAACACACATCCCTTAAAACACCAAGTGGGATGTTATGCACACTTGAGTTACTCATATTTCAGCAAATATACACAATAAAATGACTCTTTGGTGATTTCTATGAGCAACATTTACTTTAGAGAGCAGTCATACCACCAACAGATTGAAAGAAGTTGGTCTGCAATAGTTTCCCAAATACTGGAAAATAGATTTTCTTCCTTTGGACTATGGATCAGGGAGTCACCATACCCATTTGTTATTATAATACAGAAATTAGCAAGCAATTTCTCCAGTGAAAATTTGTTCTTCTCAGAGATACCTAATTTCCCAGGAAGAAACAGTTTTCCCATCTACTAAATAATTAAGTAGAATGGCAGCAAAGTGCTGTTCTACTTAATCATTTTGTACAGCTGGTCATAGCAAGGAATCTTCTATATCATGCTCCAAGACCACATGAATGATAAACATTCATTAAATACTGAAAAAAAAAGGACCTGAATTAATTCTGTGACTTTTGGTAGTTTTCTGCCATGAAACTGTAGCTGGAATAAAATCAAAACTTTAAAATTGAGAAGGAAGATGATACTTAACATTTTTAAGTTATTATGAAGTCATAGAAAGTTCGTCATGCTATGTGGGAGAGCGAACATCACACAGGAGGCAATTCAGTCATATTCCTAGGCAAGAGGGTGGGCCAGATATCAGAAGTAACCATTACTCAAAGGTTTTATGAATTTCAATCCCAGACAGGGATTTGAGAAACATTTCCTGGATTTTCACAAATTGAAGTACACTAGTATTTTCTAAAGTGATGGATAAGCCAAAGAATGGCTTTGATACAATAGAGGAAAGCAACTTGAATGGGTTGCTCTTGAGTTGGTCCTCAGTCACTTCAGTCAAAAGATGTCTCAGAGAAATTCTCAGTATTTTTCTTTTTAACGCTTTATTTTCATTGGTTGTTCCAGTTCTGTAATCAAAACCGTAATGCTATTTTACAACAGAAAAAAAAGCTCATTGTTTTAACCATTGAACAAATGTGAACCGAAAGAGAATTTCCAGGAGTCTTTTTATTTCTATGAAGGAAGCTAGTCCAAAACAAGCAGCATTCCATACAAAACTGCCTTGAGGAGGTAAGGTGTCCAGTACCAAAGCATTAGGGTTGCTTCTAGACTACTAATAAATAGTGCCACATCTCAGACGGCTACTTTGTCCGTGGACAGACATGGTCATGGACAGACAGTGGAGAACCAAGCCATAACTCCAGCAACTACCATATGAGATATTTATGTTTTGTTCATTTTTATTTTAGCTGTTAAGGTTCTTAAGGTAGGAGCAAGTTTTGCTCTGTCCCATATAGGACCTAAAAAATAATGATCTTTGACAAGAACTTGTTTTAGCCAATTAACACCTGTTTTCTAAACATCCATTTGCTAAAATGTGTTTGGACAATTGGTTAGCGGTTTGGTTGTTTTTTTTCCCCCTGCCTTGTAGTTTTTCTGAGCAAATACATAGAACCACCCTGATGGCATTATCTTTTAATCTCTGGGAGTTTGCTGTTTGGTTGTTCAAGATGTACAAGAACTGATAACTATTTTTTTAATATAGGTATCTACTGCATTCAGCTGGGTTCTTCTAGTGAGAGAATTTCCAGGGAGTCTGAAAGTCAGGTCATTATATTTATAATTATAAATATGGGCCTAAATATTTCTGTTTAAATACTCAAAGTTTAAGGCGTGCGTCTATGGAGTGGAAGATCGCTCAGATCCTTAGCACCACATATGAAGCAAAACTTTTAAGAGATTTACAATTAATAAGTGCTTGGAGTCTCCCAAGTTCAGATTTGAACTGAACATGGAATTTTATTTGAAGAAACAAAAATTAAACAAAATTGAATCCATTTTAGCAGATGTTCCTATATGGTGTCTAACACTTCTACCACCTTTTTGTGTTTTCTAGGAAAAGCATCCTCACTTCTCCATATCCAAGCTGTTTCGTTTCTTCTTTTCAGGACTTCACTCAAAGGCAAGAAGAGGACTGGAAAGGAATTAGTATTCCAGCTAAATGGACTGAAGAAATTATCAAAGACTAACATATAAGGCTTTTCCAGTTTTCCCAATAAGTGTGCTGAATTTTTGCTGCATCAGTCTTGGCCTACCCAACTTGGAAAGCCCTATGAAATATATTAAACTTAGGAATCTATTTGATAATTTAGAACACCAAAGAATACACTTTAAGTGTACATTTGCTGTTGCCCATAGGGACTATCCCCTCAATAGGCAAATGTAGTGACCCAAAGTCATTTAGAAATCTGAATGTCATACATTTACAGGAAATGTATATTTTTTTAAGTCAGAGTGTGATTTGGTTGGATATTTGTCTGTTCTTTACACAGTAACTACAAATATACATTTACAAAACCAAATAACATTCCTCATTTACATTGCGTATACTAACGTTTAAAAACTGGAATATTACAAAAACATTCATTCTTCTGACTACTCACTCCATACTGAGGTTATGCTACAAGGAAAAGCTTTGTTCTGAATTTAACATGTAAATAGTCAAATTATGCAACTGATAGGAGCAACACTTCATAAATTCTAATGAGGCTAGATGATACAATGATGATAAATGGAACTAAAGGGATGCCATCAACTAGAACAACACTCTGTTTTAAAAAGTATTTGAAAGTGATTGCAGATATGCCACTGATTTTCCTACCAGTTTTTTTGACATTACTACCACAACATATTAGCTTTCATTTTTCATGCTCTCCTCTCTCCGGTTTTTACGCCAGATCCATGCGAGTGCAAAACCCTTCTAAGTTACAAGATATGTGGGGGAAATCTGTGAGGGCAGCTATATATGAAATAGTGTGCAGTACATAAAATATATGGGAAAAGGCTTTTAATTCCTTTAAAAGTGATTTTTCGTTTGGTCATTTTCAACTTTAGTCCTTTTAGGTGTAATAAACAACTACAAAAGTATTAAAAGGTACATACAGAAAATATAGTTGTTTCTCTTTAAAGCTGAAGGTGTGCCTTTATAACCTTTATGAGGTTTTCTAACATAGGTATACACCCATAAAGAAGACACGTGATTTTTAAATTCATGATACTGACACACACATCTATCTGAATTTTTGCATGCTAACATGACAATATCTGTCAAGGCTGACCATGTAGGTTCTATTGAAATGCAAGTTTTAGATATCTCCACATACGTGGAATCTTAGAAGGATACACATTTTCTGGTCAAATGCTTATTTTTTTATCAATGTAGTTAAGACTATTTAAAATCAAAGAGAAAATAATTATCAGAGAAAAAAGATCAATGACTTATATAGCCCTTTTTCTCCAACAAAACCTCTAGAGTGACAGATTCTGAGCCAAATTCCCGCTGAATGCAGTTCCATTCACCTCATTTGAATTGCAGGGTGGTGTACTAGGATTTAAACTAGTCAAGATATGTATGTATGTATATCCGTAGTAATCTGTGGTGTCCCTCCTCTCACAACGGAGGTGAAGCCATCTGTGGAGGACATCTTTGTTAACTGACACTTGAGCCCTGACATAATACCTGGTAGCTCAGTGGGACACTTATCTTCATACTGTTTATAGGCAGTCATGTCTCAAAATATTTTTCATGGATTACCACACTTCAAAACTCATGCACAGTAACATCTTTCTAAGAGATAATGGGAAATACTTTCTACAAGAAAAATCAGGACCTCTGTACCAATGCCAGTATTAAGGCAAAGGGGTCCCATTTTGACTTTTGCTGCTATACACCACAGTGTACCCTGTGGTAATGAAGGTTAACCACATCCTGGGATGCATTAACAAGAGTTTTACTTGCAGTAATTATTCCCCTCTGCTTGTGAAGCTACATCTGGATTAGTATGTCCAGTTTTGCCCCCCCTGCCAACACCTCGTTATAAAGAAGAAATTCTCCATGATGAGGCTGGTGAAGCATGGGTATGGTTGCACAGAGAAGCTTTGGGGTCCCCATCCCTGGAGATACTCAAACTTTGACTGGGCAAGGCCCTGAGCAACCTGATCTAACTATAAAAGTTGGCCCCGCTTTTAGAAGGGGACTGGATGAAATTATTTCAAGGAGTCCCTTCAAATGTAAATTATTCCATTATTTCTTGTTTTGCAGCAGTGTTGTGCAGAAACCTTCATGCAAGTTTTAAACCAGTTAACTTTGAATGGAGGGCAATCCATCTGCATCACAGTCCACACTGTAGGATAACCTCAAGCATGTCTGTGATTTGTTCAGAGCATCATACTAGTGTACTAGACTGTCATAGAAACTAGATATTTTAAACGTCTTCATTATGTCTACAGTATAGTGCAGCCAATGATGAGATGGCATACCGAGGGAAAAACAGACTCCACCTGCATAGCAGAGACTGCCACAAGCCTTAATACCCCCCCCTTTTTTTTTTTTCTGAACAGATCACCCTTTCAAGATTTCCAGGCACAGTAATGAGTTTGTTAGTTATATGTCTTACATAGCTAAATGCATTTTTCTCTGACACTCTCCCTATTACCAGAACTTGATTTGTTTAACAAAGCTGAGGGAAATAACAGTGGACTTATTTGAAAATAAGGTGCTGCTCGCACGCTGAGAAAGAATGTTAAAAGGATAAGTGAATCCGGTGTCAGTGGCAGTCCGTGCACCAGCTACACATGAAGAGAGGCAGTGAGTCCTGCTCAGAAGAGGTGATGTCTAGACACCAAGAAAGATACTGTCCAAAAGTAAAAGCCACCGTCAACTGCACAGTTACATGCTGATATGAAAAGCAGGAGGCCAAGACACGTGAAATGTTAACGTCTGTTATCTTCACCTACTGCACTTAGAATTATCTTCTTTTAATTTGTTGATTTAAAACCAGCTCAAATGCAGCCCAGTAAAAACTGAGGAGAGCTTTGCTCTGTAAAATCGAGAATATGCATTTTTCTAGACTCATGGGAGTCCATGGTAAACACTTGGTCTTACCTTTCCTTTCAGGACCAGCCTCGTATGACCTGTAAAGAAGCACCCCAATCATTTACAGATCCATAAATCCCCTCAAAAAGCACTAACACACCATCACTATAGGATCTTCCATAGTCTATACCAAGCAATTTACTTTCTTGGCTTGAGAGTTAAAAAGGAAAATGCCAAATAGTATCTGGTGCCTTCATACATTTGCAAGAAAGATATCACAAGTGCACTGCAGAGAGTTTTCAACATGCTCAGGAAATGGAAAAATACACTATTGATATTATCTTTATTTTTTGGTGCTTGGATATTTTTTGTGATGGAATTTTCAAGTGCATTCCTTTTTAATAAATATGTATTTGGTCCCATTTTTATAGACAGCAAGGATGTGAGACATACCATAAGCTGTCCAAGAGGCAGGATTTCAGGAATCCACACAGACAAAAGAGAAACAACAAAAAGCTACATGTTAAAGAGCAGTGACCTCCAGCTGGAAGTGCTGCTCCAAGGAATCACTCATTTCTCAGCCTTAGGAGCAGTTCAGAGGACCACTTCATTTGTAAGGCTGCAGCAATGGCTGGGATTCCCCGTATAAAAGCAAAACCTGACATGTTTGGAGTTGGGGAGGGGGGGAAAGGGTGGAATCCAGTTTGCTAAATCAGCTTTTTGGGATTAGCACTGTTACTCTTACAGAAAGGGAAGTTTATCCTCCAGCTCTATATGGCATGAAAATGGTGCCATTTAAAGACCCGAGGCCCTATGAGATGCTATGAGCAAAGTCACCTCTCAGTTCCATGGTTACCTGTATTTCTAAATAATTAGTTTCCATGACATATTTCCTGAAGCTTTTCCTGATACAAAACCTCATATGATCATTAAAGGGAGAAAAATCCTGCAGGATGCTTTAATGCTGCTACGAACTGTATTCATTGTAATGTGGATTTTCAGTTAAAAAAATAGACGTGCTTGTGAAAGACAGACTACCATCCTAGAACAAAGCACGTAACTAGACTGACACAGCCATGACTACAAAAATAACCTGCTGAGAAGGAGAGAGCCAGCTACAGGGATGCTGCTTTATCTTAAAAAAATCTTGCTGCTGGCAAGGAAACATGAAGCTGCAGCAACACCGTATTTTTCATGAGTCTCAGATCAATATAAAGCTACATGCCTTGTGTGCTGAAACAGCTACATTACACAGTAGGTGTTGTTCATATTTTCAGTATGGTGCATTTTTAGTTGAATTAGAAATATTTGGATGGAATGTCCACCTAATCATGAAAGTCTCTCATGTTTTGTTGATGCATGGCAAGTCTTTACTGTCAGCAGCTGATGAGTGGAAATGCAGACAAACGGGTAAGAATTCAGTCTTAARAATGAAAGGACGTTGCGGTATCTTAATCGCATTACACTATATTACACTGTATTATACCGTAAGCAATTTCATTTTTGTGTCTGCGACATTTAAACTTTTATTAGCCTCTCTGGGTGGGAAAGTGACTGAGAGTTTGAACAACAGAGAAGGAAAGGACGTGCTTGGCATTGCTTTACCCCCCCTGTTTTGTTTTTTAATAAGCAGACAACAGCTTCAATAATAATCATGCTAAAGAAATTTGCATTTGATTATATTTAATGCACATGTATTTATCTCTCGCTGACATAAAAATGGTAATTTGAAACCAAACCTGACTAACATATCACAGATCGGCAACATATGTATTTACAGGAGAATAGGTACTCTGCATGTTAAGAATGTCTCTAGAAGAACCACGTAGCAATACACAAAATCAAAGATAAATTAAAAGCCTGTGAGGCTATCAACCAGTGTTTTTTGGAAAAAAAGGCCCACCATGTTTTTTAACATAGTTACTAGAGAATATATCACATTTAACTTGAAACTGAAACAGTTTGCTAATTTAAAAGAAAAATTTAACTACCTTTTTCTTGCCAGAGCAAATACTTTGCGCATACTTTCAATTATTTTTTCCATTTTCCTGCTTACAAACACTTAAAAGAAGACAAGCTCTAAATCCAGTCCTTTGAATAATTTTAAAAAGGTCTCTATTCTGTTTCAAGAGGAAAATGTTATGCACTACATAATATGAAGGCGGTGGCAGCAGCTGTGGGTTCCCTATCACAGGTTTGCAAACACATTTAATCTAATTGATGAGCTTTTGTTTAAACAAGCACTGATATGCATCCTGTGATGCATATGGGTTGCAAAGATTCACAGCAACATACAGCCCAAGTGGTCTGCCTGTGATGCTGAAACAACTTTTATATGACTGAGAACGTGAAATATTGTCACTAATACTATTTTCATTCAAAAAACCCTAGGTAATTATATAGCTGGATTCATTCTGGTTCCCACTGAAATCTACAGTACAATTCACACTGATTTTAATGGGACGATCAGAACCACTGTGGATAAACATTTGTCCTCTGTACTTTGGAACACATAATTTAAAAAATTAATTTGAAATCCGCCATTACTGCAAACAATTTATACAAGCTTATACACTCAAGTACATGTAAACTCAATTATGGGTTTCACGTTGTCACCTGAGGTAACACCGTGTTTTGCAAACATAACTGAACGCTTCATATGATTTTCCTTTGTTGCAAACATTTTTCTTGCATGTGCTCAGAACTGAGAAAAAACATAACACCTTTGCTTTACTATTATTAAAAATTAATTAGATATCTCAAATATATAATCAGAAAACACTTGGTTTGATTTCATTGGCCAAATACAAATCCATTTTTCCAGAATGCAATGACATGTGATTTTACATCAAGTTGCCATCAGAGAAAGTCAATGTCCAGTCTGTACCACTGATGTTCAGGGTCATCTTTATTGAATAAGCAGTAGGAATACAGCTTCAGAAATATAGGCATTAAATGACTGATTCTTCTTTTTCTTCATGTATCATTTGAAGATGTTTGGAGGCTCAGTGTGTGTCTTTTTGTCAATATCTGGCCTACACAAAGCTGTCCTCCAAAAATAAATAAAAGTCCACTTGGAACCTACTGTGACTATATTTTAGCGAATTCTGCATTTCTTTGGAATACAGAAAAGCAATGTTTCTCACTCTCACATTATGGAAACAGGTAAAAAAAAAAAAAACAACAACAAAATAAGCACCAAAACAGTAAGATTAAATGCATGTTATGATTCAGTAAAATTGCAGAAAATGGCTAAGTGAGAGGAAAGGACTTGGGTCTCCAGTTTACCACAGTGTCGTGTTCTCTATGAAAATGCTGAATAAATGCTTAATTACAGTGCAATGGTAGTTTTCATTCCCATAGGGACCTCAGTCCATGAAAAGAAGATCCATTTTAAAACTTCAATAATTCAGGAGGACATATGGCATAGTCAAAGCAGGGCTCTTTCCCATAGGGAACTTGGAGGAAAATCACTTCCAACAGAAGCATACCATTTACAATCATTCTAACCAGAGAACTTTATTTGGTTTGGGTGTTGGGTTTTTTTMCTAAAATCCTTTGTGATTAATTGTAAATTCATCAGGAAGTTCCTTCCAAAATCTCCTTACAGCTCTACTTCCAGTTCTATCTGCAATTCCCTCTCAAAGCAGTAATTTTTGGCATAGTTTGTGCCACCTCTGCAGATCAATTCAAGCATGTCCCTCTCCTTCCTAAAGCAGAAGTTGCTGTGAGCTCCCTGCACTGCAGTGCAATGCAGCCCAAGTACCAGCAGTACCAATTGTGCTTGTCAGAGTAGGTTTCCCTTGTGTTGTACTAACCTCTGCAATCCCCCCCCCGCCCCCCCTCCATTAGAGATACACTCATCAGCCTCCTAACCCTTTACGGGAAGGAGAGCAGGATACTATCAATCACGGAGAAGCCTCTGGATGATCTCAGCATCTTTCGATGAGACAATCTCCCTCCTCCCCGCCTATCTTTATACGCTTCTTCCCCAACGCTTCCTTCTCTCCTCGGCCCCCCTTTCTGTACAGATATGCCATGGCCGCCCCAGTCAGCATGACTCAGCTCCCACCCTCACCCCCCACTCGCACTGCGCCCACAGTGCTTTGCAGGGTTAGGCTTCCAAGACTCATCAGTGACCTCCATGCTCAATTACCCCCATGTCACCTGGTCCTCAGGTCCCTGGGGTGTCCTTCCTCCACTCAGGACTGCCAGACCAGCTCCTCTGCCACTTTGCATCCCCCAGGCTCTTCTGCCCTGCAATCCTATTTAAATTAGATGGGGGTTGCCTCAAAAAAACTCACCATCCCAAGGCTCTTCCTAACCGTGGGACCTGAACTATAATTTTAGCCACCGTGACTTTTCCACGCTCTCCTCCCCATATACTGCTGGAGGCATCTTGGGATCTAAATCCCCAAAGCACCAGGAAAGCAGTAAGTTAGTGTGTTTTGGAAAAGCCCTTTCCTGAAGCTGTGAGGAAGGGAGTCCCCTCTCTCCCTTATGGGTCATGAATGCTAAACTATTATCCCAACATAGTCAATGTGAGTGTGATCTTTGAAGGCAACCTACAATAAGATCGTTCTTATAGTTTTCAAAAGCACTTAAACTGTTTATTTTCTTCCTTCCTTTCTTTTTCTTTCTTTCTTTCGTTCTTTCGTTCTTTCTTTCTTCCTTTCTTCCTTTCTTCCTTCCTTTCTTCCTTTTCTTTCTTTCTTTCTTTCTTTCTTTCTTTCTTTCTTTCTTTCTTTCTTTCTTTCTTTCTTTCTTTCTTTCTTTCTTCCTTTCTTTCTTTTCTTTCTTTTCTTTCTTTTCTTTCTTTCTTCCTTTCATTTTCCGTTGCAGCATCTGAAACCCTGCCTGTTCTCTTCTAAACACATCTTAGAAAGTGTCGGTTCCCTAAGGAGCTGGAATCTCGACACCCTTCCTGCATCTTTGATTTTCCTCACCAGTCTTACCGCTAGGACATCTGCAAGCTTGTTTTCTTCAAACATCTGGAATCTGCGAACCTCAACACCCCTGTTTTTTGCTCCCCTAGCGTGCAAAAGTTCTGCCAGCCTTGATATGCCAGTCAGCTTCAAAAGCAAACATTAGACGCTCACACCGCCTGTCATCCGTGCAACCTGCTCTCTCTGTGCAAAGGAGCGAGCGAGCTCTGGATAGAGCCGGAGTGAGCAGCAGCTGAGCACAGACCGCTGCCGCTCACCGCCGAGATGCGAGGGAACCCCGCGCTCCCTGTAACGCTCCACCTGCCCCGAAGAGAGCTCTCCCCTTCCCCGACGAGCAAACCCCCTATGAGTCCCGTGGAAAAGTTAAAGTCCTCCTCCGCCGCAAGCATGCAAAAAAAAAAAAAAAAGGCAAAAGTTGCCCGGGAGCAGCAGCGGCCGCCGGGCTGCCCGGAGCATCACTTACCGGCGGGGCAGGCGGCGGCGAGGCGCGGCGCGGCCGGGCTGCGGGGCGTTCCCGGCTCCCTCCGCTCCGCTGCCGCCTGCCTCCTGCTCGCGGCGTGAGGCTGCGGGAGGCAGCGAGGAGCCTCCCGGAGGAGCCGCCAAGCGTGACAGACCAGAGGGGGGGCGGACCGGAGTGGCTGTGTGGGCTTCGCGTTGCGGTGAAGCCTC
>JASVER010000041.1:3724386-3807124 GCA_030449065.1 Oceanodroma leucorhoa | reverse complement strand
GGCGGCGGCCGCCGTCAATAATTGTAAGGCTTGTGAGTGTGGGGAGGGCGATCCCCGCCGCAGGCAGCGGCCGGAGCCGGCGAGGGGGAGGCACAGAACACCCCCCGCCCCCCCCCCGCGGGCAAGGCTGGGTAGCCTCTGCAAAAAAACAAGCCCCTTTTTCCCGGTAGAAGGGAAAAATAAAAATAGTGACACCCACGCAGCACTTTATGTCAGAAGGCAGTGTTTTATGAGAGGCGGCAACAGGGGAGGGAGTATGAAATGGCTCGTTTCAGAAGGGGTTGCAACAGGCCCTATGGCCATCCAAAGACCACTGCATCCTTCCTCCTTACTGTCCTGCCGGAGCGCAGGCCATGAGCACTTTGCAGCAACAGTGTGAAGCTGCGTGCACTCCACACACAAAGTCTGCAGGTGAAGAAGAAGTGTGAAGAAGAAGGGTGAGAAGTGAAGTTGGTGTAGGAAGTCCCACAAGTGAGATTCACTTTCCTGAGTGTAAAAATTCCTGACTAGGAGAAGAGTGAAGCATTAGAATGGATTGCCTTGAGCGATGGTGGAATCCCCATCATCCATGGCTTTTAAGAAAACATGAGAAAAACATATCTTTAAAGAAGATCGATTTGTCTTGGGACAAATAGATAAACTAGATTATCTTGCAAAGTCTTTTTTTTGGACTCAGGTTCTGTGTACAGTAGGAGGTTATTATGTTTATTACCATTATCGCCAATGTTTTTAATGTAGAGGCATCAAGGACTGAAAGTGATATCATAACTTTGTTATACTACGTGTTAATAGTCACTGTAGAACGAAGAACATGAAGACAGTTCCTCCTTTATGATTTTATAAATTTACATGCAATTGCTCTGGCAATGTGTGTAATGTGACAAACACAGTAGTATTGACAAAGTGAAGACGAGAGAAAGTGAAGAGAGCAGGTAGGACTCCATATTAAAACTACATTTAAAAATTAGCAAATATTCCACCAGTTTTATTAACAAACATGGGACTTGGGTTCACCTCTCCAAAATGTGTTAAACCATGAATTATACCTGTAGTAGGAAGGTAGGGTAATGGGCAGATACCACCACCACCCCCGCCTTGTACTCTGCGCATGCCTAGTGTGTAGCTTCTACTGAGTTGTAGTTGCTGATGGCTCATCTACCTTTGAGTCTTCCTGTCAATATTTGTGAGCTTATATGCATGTTTTCCTATGCTCTGAAATGCTTTTCTTTTCCTCTGATCTTTCACAAAAGACTCAAACAGCAAAGGAAACTGGCTTATTGATTGGCTACCCAGGGGAAAAGCTGAATGAACTATGCATGGAGTGCTGTCAAGTGTGAAATGCAAGCAGAGAAACAGAAAATAAATACCTATTACTTTTCTGTCCCTTCCAGTAATCCTAGCCTTAGAAAATTGCACCTGGTGTTAGAAAACAGCACCTCCTTGTTAATAAACTAAACTTGCCGTGTACAATATACAAGAAAAACAAAGGTTCCAAAATTTTCCTATGGCAACAAAAGAAAAGGCTATTTGTGCTACGCAGCCAAGAAGGGTGGTAAAATCTTGTTTCCGTCCATTTACTGTTGACTATCTAATAGGATCATTTCTGTATATAAAATACATGTTAATGTAACCCCACAGTATTTCACTGAAGTAAATTGATTAGGACAGAGACATGCTCCTTGTGAGTTCTTGAGCAAATACAGCAACTAACTGAAAGAAAAACCACCACCACATTTAGGTTTTGAATATATAGGACTAAAATGCTAAGAAAAAGAAATCAGTCTGATAAAAGCACAATGGACAGACTCAAGACTTTTTTAACCTTACCTTCAGATTCCACAGAGAAAGGACCACTACCGCAGCCACCTTCCACCTCACCTACCACATTAGAGAGAGGGAGGTTCACATGATAGGTTTCTAGGCATTTTGTAGAAACCAGGAAGATAGACTAAAGGATGAAACCAAGAATTTTATCCACAGAAAATGGGTAAGTGTGCAGTTGCAGGATCAGGTTAAACTGAAGTAACACTGTTGCTATTGCAGAGAACGGTTCTTCCACTTGTCTGCATGCCCTGCCACTTTCTTAGCATCAGCTTTATTGTTTGTGTGGTTTCAGGGTAAAATGGGTTGGTGAGTAGATCTGACTGCAGAATAAGCCTGGAAACTGAAGCAAGTATGCCAAACCCTGATGGGTTTTCAGTCATACCAGTGGCTGACTCAACTGTCAGGCTGAGTTAAGCCGATTCTGAAGCTGCAGCATGCGTATAGGACCGCTTATGCCAGCTCAGAAAGGTTGTTGTGGGAATGTGAAGCATCATTTAAGTAAAACTGCATAGTGTCTCCATGCTTTGTTTTCCACCCATGAGGAGTATTTGTATGATAGGAGAAAATTCCTTCCCCTAAAACGTCCCCACTGCAGGTGGGCAGGAAGCAGGTCTCATTCCTACCACCTACCACACATCCTGAGGTGGATTGCCTACACGCAGGCATCTCTGATGGAAACAATTCCTCTTAAGTTTGAAAATTTTACACAGACTGTCTCTGTTTTCCCTGCTGCTGGATCTGATGGCTTAGACCTTCCTGAAATTTGCCTTCAGGAGTACTCTTTGGTATCAGACATAAAATTTAATCTTTATACGCATTCAGTTAAGCTCATGACATCTGTTGCTCTGTCAGTTTTCTGTAGAGACTACATGACACATCTGGACATATTCATTTACAGCTAGCACAGACCGAATAACACAAGTTTTTTTACTAGCAAATGATCCTGGAATATGACCACATCCACATTGCACTCCTCTGTCAACAGGACAAAACCAAAGACATTGTTTCTAGGTGGATAGAAAACCAACAAAACCTTAGTGTCATTATTTTGTAAATGAATTGAAAAATGGAGAACCTGTGATCCTTCCAAATTATTCATTCCATACTGGTTTTAAAAGTACATGGCAAATAACTGTCTGTGATAAAATACTGTAGGATTGTGTCTGGGGTTTTTTTTGTTGCTGTTATTATTATTTATTTTAACTTGTATCTTAAATGTTTGTCTGTGAGACATTAGCTTTGTTTCTCCATTATTTCCTTTTCAGGATATAAATACAGTAATATCTGGCTACAGAACCATGACTGAAAATAGCAACCAGCAGAGTATTTCCCTTGAAAGCAAAGTTAAATGTTTCACAGAACCAGGGTCTTACACCATACTGTATATTCCTTTCGTTCAAGTTCCATCTTTATCACAGATTCAATCCTGCAAGTACTTTCCTTGGCTTAAATGGGGCAATGGGAAATGAGTAGAATATAGATGCAAAATGCACAGAAACATTTAGGGTTAATCCTCAGCAAGGGGTCAGTAACCCACAGGGATCCTCCGAGCTGCCGAGGTAAACAGGTTATCTCAGACTCTGAAGCACTTCAGTATTCTATTGTATGCAGTGTATAAATGTTTCAGACTACTTCCATGCACAGTGACCTAACAGAACAGGACCCAGTCCTGAATGAGGCATTTGGACACCTTTTTATTTCAAATAAGTAACAGCAGGAAAAGGCCTCTTAAATGTACAGAAGGAATTCATATGGCTTCAGGTGACAGAGACAGAAAAAAATTTCTACAGTTTGTCTAAAAGAAAAAGAAGAATTAAGTTTCCTTTAGTTTTTCTTAAAGTTTTCTTTAGTTATGCATGAGACACTTGTCTGAATTTAACCCTAAGGATTGTGTATCATAATGTTTAGCCACATCTAATGGGAAATATTAGACAAATACAAAGAGTACTACAGTGAAAGGGAAAAACCTGATACTTCTTTGCTGTCAAATGAAAATCACTTTTTAAATCGGCCTATATGATACTGATTCATACACATAATATACATCAGAACTTTCCTGTGGCCTCATAAAACAAAGAAACAAGAAAACATGACAGGTAAAGGCTGCCATTGGTAAAACAATCCTCTACCTCTTCTAAAATTAAAGGTAAAGAATCACTGAATAAATCTTCACATAATGTAAGCAAGAGCAACATTATCATCTGACTAAGTACTCTACCAACAGGAGTACTATTAATACCTGAATCCTTTTGGTCATCATAAGATATGAAAAAACAAATCTCTCTCCTTGACACAGCATTTTTTTCTCTTGTCTCACTGCTGTCTAAATTTCAAAATCTGGTTGGCAGGAATGAGCGGCTTCCTGGACAAGAGAACATTAAACGCATATCTCCCAAATCCTAGTTTAGGGTTTTCTGCTGATCTGCTGCACTGATCATCTCCTCAAGCTGCTGCTTCCTTTCTTGTTCTTTGCTGGTCTTCTTTATTTAAGATGCTGTGTCTTTAGACATGAGGAATAATACGGTTGCACTGCATGTAGAACTGTTCTCATAATTAGTATTGTAATTCATTAGTAATTCATACATAGCTGTCTCTAAATATAATAAAAGACTCAGGCCTTATTTCCACAAGGACCACTGCATGATCTTAGCTAAGTGCTATGTTCAGTTGAACTCCTGGGGAATACTCCTTGTATAAAACAGTCCTACTCAGTGCTGTAAATCTTCGCTGCATCGAGGCCTAAATTTGCAACAAGATAAATCCCGTTTTTCTTCACGGCAATGACAGTTTAACTGAAACAATTTTTTACTAATGGTTTAGGTTTTTTTATGTATATATTAATGTACATATACTAGTACATTGAAGTTGAGATGAGTTCTGAATCATATTAAGTATGTAATTTGAAATTTGATTCTCTTTCAAACATCGTATTGCTTCTGTGTTTGATCACTCTTGAGACACTTATCTTTTAGGTTTATACTGTGCTAGAGCATATATCATGCTAGAGCACAATCTATACTGGTATGTAGTGCCCCCAATACTGGGGATGGCGTGTAGATACTAGGAGGGTAAGTTACTGACCAAAGAACTCTGACATAGATTATGCCATGTTTCCATCTGAAGAAAAATTTTAACATGCTTTTTCATATTCCTGACAGCCACTGCTGAAGTATCTAGAGGCTGTGCAATGAACCCATATTTTCATAGCTATGTATTTGCACCTGTATTCTCTGAGGTATATTCTCTGGGACTAGATAAGTGGCGTGAAGATACAATGAAATTATGCCAGGATTACCTTTTAAATGAAGAATATCCTCAAGAGCATCTTTTATAATTTAAAATCTGTAAACGAATCATGTAAATAATTTGAGCATTCAATCATGAATCCACAGTCTTCCTGCAGGTATCTCAATCGTGCATATGATGCCCCAGAGTGTTGAATCTTGAATATATATTTAAAGAATAATGAAAAGCTATGTAAATAAAAACTTGACTGAAGCTTCCCTATGGCCTGTATGAGCACCTGAAGAGACCTGCAAGCATTGTTTCTAATATGAAGCTGGAACATATCATGCAGCTGAAAGGTGAGTTGATATGCTAGTTTGACAAAGAATGTGGAAAAATAACAACTTTAATGGGCTACAATTGAACAGTGTTATTTATTCATTGTTTCCTTTCTGAATTTTTTCCAAATAAGCAAGTGGAACAAGTGTATTTGTCTCACTGAATTTCTAAGAGAAAACAAATTAATCCTGAGATCAATAGAAAATCTATAGAAGACTTTGGGGTTCTTTTCATTGCATATATTGCTCCTTTCTTCGAAGGCATGAATAATCGATCAGAGACCAGAATCAAGCCATAAGAAACTCAAATTCTGAAGATAAAACAGTAACAGGAGTTAAGAAGTAGGTCTATGCAAAATACACAACAGTGCAAATGGATGATTCACTGTGGACTACAATAAAGTATTTTGTAAGAAGTGGAAGCAAATAAACATCATTAAACACATCAAGTGTGCTTTGCACAGGCATTGCTCATTCTGGATTAAGTTAATGGAAAGAATCTGATTTTCCTGGAATTGATCTAATCAGCTCAGCAACTCTAGGAATCTTTTCTTAATTTTTTTAACACTCTGAGCATAAAGGACTTCAAAACCTGGACCAAATTCTTTTCTGTTATACCTTCTGAGCCACCTTGAAAAATTTCAAACCTTTAATAAATTTATATCTAAAAGGCTCATTTGGGTTTGCATTGCTGGAAGGATTTTCATTTGAGCAGCCTAATCTGTATCAGAAGGCAAATTATTTGATTATTTGGTCCTTCAGGAACTCATCAGTTCCTCTCGTCCCCTCCCCTCCCCTCGCTCTTCCTCACCTAATGATGTCCTGTCATATCTAAATTATAAAACTATGCCCAGTCAAATAACTTGCAAAAGAAACCTAAAAATGCTCAGTAAGCCTTTTCCAATGTCAGATAATTAATTTTATCATAATGTTCACAATAAATGTGTTAAGATTATTCTATTTCTGGGCAATATAATTTATTTAATGTGTGCCTTGAATAATTTTTCCAGTTGTCCTTTGCAGGTCTTTTAGTTTTCTTTCACTGATATTGTTTTTAATATTAAGAATCCTTAGTTCCCAGAATGGGAAAACTTGTCTAAAAAGCCCACCTGAACTAAAACTTATTTTACCTTTAGGGTGGCATAGCTTTTATAACCAAAACTGATGAAGTTGTAATGGAGCATTAGAATTTTACATGTCTCTATTTTTAAAAAGAACATCAAATTGTTAATGCAAAATAATAAAAACTTGGGCAAAAAACACCATGTAGGAAATATTCTCCTCAAAGATTCCTGACTTGTGCTGTTTCATAAGCAAGTCAAAGATTTTATTTAGATTAATCACTGTTTTTACAGAGATATGCAGCTGCAGTTGATCTTATCTCCTACTCAAATTTATAAATTATTGAGCTAATTTTATTTTTGCCTTAGATCACATACATAAAATACAGTAGTACATAAGAAAAGGATGACAGGGAGTGAGGATTCAGTTTTCTTCATCTAATGATATTTTTCTGAATACACGTAATGACCATAATGTCCAAATCGAGAATTTAGTTGCTAGGAGCAACGCCATACGAAGTATTTTCCCAGCTGCCTCAGTTATGACAGCGCCATCTACTTATCGTTACATGTATTCTTTACATGTAATGTACTCACTACTAATTTCGTTCTCATAACCTTCCAAGTCAACCATTTCCCCCAGAAAGCCCACAGAGCCAATCATCCAAGTAATTGTTTTGTTCCAGTAACATATCTGAAATTGGGATGATGTCAGAGAAGAGGGAGGTAGAAAATACTAGAGTTTAGTTAATGTAAAATGTTGTTTCCCAGGACACTAAAAAGAGCACCTCTATGCTTCCATTTGAAATTCTCTGACTCTGAGGTGGAGGAGCTTTTGACCAACATTGAGTATGTTGGCAGACATGTGATGAATGAGTACACGTTCAAGAGTTTGCTGCCTGAGTACATAAAGACAACCACTGTAAGAAAATGGAGATCGCTGAACCTTCTGGGGATGAAGTCACTGCTAGGTAAAATGATGTTCACCTACATCTTTTGTACTTGTAAAATGGGTGTCAGTCTGATAACTTCTGCCTCTAGCTACCTGATTTATGCCCTGCCATGAATTTATTAGAAAAGTTTAGGTACATAAGGAGTTTCAGATATGTTAAGGGCTAGAATGTAGTCTAATGTGATTTCCCATGGATCACATCACTAGGAATCTGATCATCAAGTTGAGCACCCACAAATCCAAATGAAGGTAAATTATGTGTGTGATTAGGTCTGGATTTAAAAAAAAAATATTATATGCCTAATGTCAGGGAGTAGCAGAAGCAGGCTGCTCAGCAAGGGAAACTGAGAGCTAAACATGACAGTAAGGCAGGCAGGGGCAGTGACAAGGAGTAAAGGCTCACAGCACCCGAACTAGGCGAGGAGGAGAGGTCCAGTGGCAGTAAAAAGAATCAGCTAAGAATACCGATCCTCAGACAAGTTCACAGCCATGGGGCAGGTCCAAGGTCAAGCCAGGAAGTCGAGTCAGCAAGTCAGTGACAGGATCAGATCTGGGGACAGTAAACAAGACCAGCCGCGGTTCAGTGACAACCAGACAAGTCCACAGAGATAAGGCAGGTCTTGCATGAAGGCAGGTCGGTAGGTCAGGGTTGGGGTCAGGGAGGCACACGGCCAGGCAAGGGCACAGCTGCAGGGTAGCTACGGTGGAGACAGAGGGCAAGGGCCTGGGCTTAAAAGCAGTTCCTAAGCAAAGGGAGACAGGCTCTCACTTCTCACAGCTTTTTCTCACACAGTGGTTTCCAGACAGCTCCCTGATGCAAGGCCAGGCAGCTGCACTACCAAGGCTGGCCCTGAGCCCAAGCAGCCAACTGCCCCAGAAGAGAGGGTGCGTTCAGGTCCCTGGCACCTAATTCCTATCCCTACCAGGAAAGGGGGTTTCTGCTGACCTACTGCACACTATGCATACCCTTATCTTTTGTAATCTAATGCTTACTTATGATCTACTTTGTCAGTTAAGGATACGAGTTTGAGTGAAAAAAGATTTGCACAGTAACAGACACGGAGCATTTGGGGAGAAATTTCCGAAGAATGCTTCTCTCTAATAACAGATACTATTAATATATTTTCAGGTTTTATGTATGTGATACACATCACCTTTATGTTCATTGTATTATGTACACATAGATACAAATACATACGTAGATATATTTATATATATTACACTTGCCATCATGTACACACACACACACGTGTCAATGCATAACCTGACATATATCCTACTTGTGTTAGGGCTTATTCTCAGTATTTCAAGTTGTCTGTACAACGTGAAAGACAACCCTTTGTTATACACAGAACCCAAAGCAGTATACTTAAGGAGGAGAAAAGGTCAAAGCAAGGTTAATTGCATTTCTTGACATTTCACAGAAAATACGAGTTCTTTGCATAGTAAAAGTTTAAAGGAGCAGCTGGCAGTACAGGCAGAAAACTACACAGTTGTGAAGAAACAATCAATATACCAACACAAAAAGGAAAAGCTATACTTTAAGTGTAATTAGTAAGGCATTGTAAAGTAGTGGGAATGATATTATTGTAAGTACAACATTAGCTCAATAATGACAAAAATAACCCAACTGTTTGTTTTGTGAAAGTGATCTTTTTTTTCTAAACATATCCTGTTTAGAAACTGGAGAGGAGAAACAAAAACAGAAAAAAGGATCACTAATGGCTTTCAAAATACTATAGAATTCAAAAACTTAACAGACAGAAATACATGTAATTTAAATGAATAAGCATATTTAAAAGAATCTCTCCTATTAGAAATCTAATTTTGGTTGCACGTTTTCTGCACTTTTCAGAGTAAAGTTGAATTCAAAGAAAAGGAGCCAAAGGAGAAGACTTGGAAACAGCCATGAAGTATCTTTTTCATAACAAAAAGCATCAGGCATATTTTCTAGCCTAACAATGACAAAAAAAAAGTGCATCTTGAAGAATTTAGAAAAAATCAGAGCCAACTGGACTTCTGCTCAGAAGTTGGTTGCTAACACATCCAGTTTCATACATAGCTGTCACTGAGGTCTCATGTTTGTAAACTACATTCATATCTGATGTTTCTAGATGCCTCAGTGGCAGCTGTCTGCCTCTTACTGTTCGTCAAATGGGCAATGGTTATGACAGCCAAGGGAGACTTCTTTCCACTAACTCATATTTTAATATTAGCAGCCCTTAAGATGACTAATTGCAGGTTAGTGGAAAGGATACACTCAAGTCCCTGAGAATCCCAAACACCAAGAGTGGGGTAACATCTCTTTGAGTAGTATTTCTGCACAAGGAAAAGGAGGAGCTGCTGTTACCTGGGCAGGGTAGGCTGCAAGAGACTTGATTACAGAACTGAAGTCTGTAATCCAGTTACAGAAGCATGTTACRAATTACCCTGCCCACAAATTTCCCTGTGACACCTGGCAAGTAAGTCTTCAACTGCTTCATCATCTGCTTTATATGTCCAAAATGGAGACTATAGCACTTCCCTCCTTGAGCAAGTTAAGGAAGCATAGGTACAGTAATGACTGAGACATCCAGATACCATAAAGAATGGGCTGTATAAGAGAGAAGATTTCAGGCCAAATTCTGATTGTTTTGCACAGCACTTACAAGCTCTACTAGCCTCGAACGTAACTACTACATTACTTCATCACAGATATTGCTAATGATATAGCACCATGATAATGTTTGATGGATTATGAAAGGCCACTGTTCTCACTTCAGAACATTTAGAGACACCATACTATATACATATCCAGTGAAAATTCAGCCTTACTCCTTATAGTATTGGCACCTTTGGTATTTGTTGTTATGTAATTCTGAAGACTGCCTTTCTCATATGTCTTGCATTTATCAACAAACAATATCACAAAGAATTTGGGAAAAAATTAAAGCTAAATGTAGACCATAGATCATTCTTACTTTTCCTTTTTTTTTAAGATCACATACAGTTCATACCAAAGTAATGAACCCAGCTCCCAACTCACACTTTTGCTGGCATAATGAACATATTTTTCCTAATTCTACTCAGTTTTAATAGTTATAGCATATAATCCACAGGTACTCTTAAAACAAACATTAATGCCGCAGTACAGGGTTAATTGCTGAATGGGATTACAAAGATGTTTACACCATTGTAGAAAATATCCATTGCAATAAAAGCAATTTAGTAAAATCCTTAAAGCAAAGCTGCAGTTTGAGGATAGGGAATAAGCGGTCTAAGGAAGAATGGGCAGGCCAATAACTATATGAATGAAAAATATTTTAAGTCAAATACATTTAAGTCTGGATAACAGAGTATTTGTGACTCTATTAAAAAAAAAATGGGATAGAAAGAGAATTTAATTCTACCATAAACCACCAATTTTATCTATGACCAGGCACATGCTATATTAAAGTATCTGTTGTGAGGTTATCTACACAAGATTACCCACACAGCCTAAGCATCATGGGATATTCAAGGTGTATGGTGTCTCCATTTTGTCTAACTGTAGTTAAAATGTTGTTGTGTCACGAGCTAATTAGGTCAAAACAGGTGTGTTCATTAGGAACCAGTCAGGTCTTGGGTAACATGACTCTAGTTACAAGCATAATAGCTGTTCATAATTTATTAAGCTCATCCTCAAGGCTTTTTTTTCCCCTAAAGACATGAATAACTTATTAAGCAGGTCAGTCTAAGAAATTGACAGGTACCTGAGATGACACTGAGAAAAAATTAATAATATACTCCTCTTCAACATTATGGTATTCCTTCCATGACCAATACCTATCTTTTGCATAGTATCTTTCATACCAAAGCACTTTCACACTTCATTAACTTTTAAACTACATGCCCTATAGAAACTCAGCTAGTGCCATGTTGAGGTGAAGAATTTGGGTCTCAAAATATTAGAAACTTTCACACTCTTGGAAGAAAAAGAGTGTAGCAYTGTGGTTCACAAGACACATCCAAAGGATGTCTATAGAGTAAGCAGTCAGACTTCATACTCTTGAAAATCAGAAATGGCTTAACTAACCTCACCAAACTTGAACTTCTACTAAAGAGTTTTGCATAGCATAAATTTATAAACAGCATAATACAGTTAAAAATAATGCCATACATTTTAAATGTCAATGTATAATCTGCAGACTATCTGGATAATAATAATTCTATGAAAATTAAAACTATGGATCAAATTTTCAAATTGGCTTAGCAGCAAACCTGCATATTTCTGTCTCAGCTTTCTCAACTCATCAATACAGTTCTCCTCAGCCTATGAAAATTAGCCTTTGGAAGCACTGAGCACATATATAACAAGTGTGTGTTTCCTCAGTCCTCACTAAATGTAATCTGCTTATGTTTGCATTACTATATATAATCACAGACTTTCTGTCCAGTCATAAAACATCTTTAATAACCATAACGGCATTCAAAAAAGAATCGCCATGTATTGAATATAAATATTGGTGTATTGAAATACCACATAGAGAGCCATTCAGAAAGTGCTGAATGCTAAAATATTGATAACACCAAATCATTAAACATTTCAAAGACCTTGACCTACGTGCTTAGAAACAGAAGTAGCTTTAACTTTGGTAGGCATGCTTATTTCAAGGCAAGCACTGAACAGTGGAAAGACACCAACATAATATCATTATTTAATATGAATCTAAAAATAAAACATGACCTTTTTTTAATTTCACAATGGGCAGAGTCATGGAAAGTATTTTGAGAGCTTAAATACAGAKGCAAGCAAGGTCACACTCTTTTCATTTGGTTAATGGACAGAACCACAGACTGAGAATGAAGTAAACACCATGTTCTCCCATATCCCAAATTCACTGGTACATTCTTTGATACAGATTTACTGTACATGAGGAACATTACAAGGATAAATTTTCATCACACGTTATTTTGTTCTCAATAACAGTTGTATAAATTGGATACTGTTTCACAGAAGGCAGCAGTCAAGGTTGGTCATGATGAACTAATGACAAAAACTTTACTTTTTTCTGCAATAAAGCAGATTTTCTGAATCTAAAGGCTCCCATTTTTGCAATTGGTTAATGCTATTTATTTGTTGAATGACCAAAAGTTACTACATGCAAATGAAGATCTTCTTCAGAGGCAACACTGATGCATTGCTTATTTGAGTAGTAGCTTGGAATCCTAGAAAAACAGGTCTGGAAGCTACCTCAGGAGGACATCTGATCTTGCCTGCCACAGAGCAGGATCAATTATATCTATCTCATTAGTGAAATATGCATATGAATCTAACACCAACAGTGACTGAGACTCCATGTCCTCCACACAAGCTACTGGAGGGCTTCACTATCCTACCATTAAACCGTAAATCATGCCACAAAGAAGAAACAAGAAGATAAGGTAAATATAATTTAAAGGAAGACAAATGAGGTGACAAGTACAGAATTACATCTTTTGATATAACTACAACTATGTCGGTTTTAATTATATATAATTTATTGATGTTGTATGTGTCTTCTTTTTTTCACAAATATTTTTCCATTGCTGATATTTAAAATGCAAGTCACAGTGCATGGAGGAAGCATCACAACCACTTTGTGTTCTCTTACTGACTGGAGGTACTCAAGGTCATGTTTCTGTGAAGGTTATTTGAGTTCATATAATCAGAATTTACTTTTCGCCAGTAGTCTCTAATATTTACTGTTTTCTTTTCTTTTCAAATTTTACTAATATTTGCTGTTTTCATGAACATTTCAGCCAGCAAGCTTACTTGCTCCAACACTTGCAGAAGCAAATACAAAAAGAGTTTAAACTGAGTAGTACTTAATTCAGCTTTAAAAATATTTGATGAAATTGTGAGAATTTACTCACCTCTAAAACCATACCAGACTGCAAATACTGGAAGAACAACTAATCCTAAAGTAAAATAAAAATAATGTATTGTAATATATAAGCAGCTGCAGGACAATTATGTCAATGAGATAGAATTTAGAAAAGAAAATTTAGCCTGATGTTTTTAAGCTTCCATATAATGCAGTCTGATGCACTGTGAAACACTCCAGGGAAATCACTAGATGTCACTGACACTGGGCTTTTAAAGCTAGAGTATAAAGAGCATTGCTGGGCCCTATGTTTAAACTGCAATAATATCCCAGTATACTCAAAATCTGCCAGGCCTTCAAAATCTGTGCAAAATTCAAGAATCAAATGGGTCATTCTTCTGTCCCTTTAACAATCTTTAAGAAAGACTCTTTGAATCAAACAAGACCTATGATAATACATAAGCAAAGTCAGCTATAGAAAAATTGAAAATCTGAATGAAATTGTGTCTTCCCACCAGCCCTATCAGCAGCAGAAATATTGAAGGCCACATAATACAGTTGCTCTCCTTTTGCCCTTCCTTCATGCTCTGGATAGACCTAAGCCCATGCAAAACATAACAACTTTATTTATATTCTTTTGATGGGTTATAAAAAAAGGGAAAGAAAACGCACCCTAGTATATAAAGCCAGAAGCTGTAACCCAGAATATACAGAAGAAGCAGGTTCAATGAGCTAAGAAGCTGCCAACTCTATATAGTCACTCTTCAATTGGATTTTATGCTTTCAAGTGTTAGGCAACAGCAGTACAGTCACAATATATTAACCCAAAGTATTACAAGAGCACTGATTAAATGGGGCTGCTATCCATCACAGAATGCTGCATCTGGTTACTATTATACTTTAAGTAGTGACTAGAGTAATGAAAATCAGAATTTTTATGGGTTTCCACAAAGACAAAAGCTGAAAAAGTTGTTACTTCCTAATGATCTTTTACTGTCAAAACAGGGAGGGTTGGTATTAAAAATACAAGGAGGAAAAGTTGGTTTCTGAACTCTAAAATGTAGGTCACTTAAGAGATCTGCCAAACTTGCTACATGCTTACAGTAAAACTATCATTTGTGTCACTGGAAGACTATTAGAACCGTAATTTACTGAAGTATTATACTGAAGTTATATTCATGCATTTCAGGGTTTTGTTTGCAGTGATGGTAATTTATGAAAAAAAGATTCTATGAGGCTAAAGGAAATTGCAGTCTCTTCTATCAGTTTTAACTGGTGAAATCGTATTACATAGTTATCAAAGATATAGTAACTCAATATTCAATATATGTATAACTGTATGTACAATTAATGCATGGAGGTTTCAGCTTATTAGTCTAGACCATTTTTCCCTCAGTATCTGATTATTGCAGTATTAAACACAGTTTGATATTGTTCCAAAAAGCTGGTCTAAAATGTGATTCCCGATAAGCTAATAGTGAGCTTGGAAAATCCCAAAAACTAAAGCTAGACAGCTCTGTATTTGATCTGCAAATGAGATGCAAGACGGAAAAGGCTGACATTGTAAATCACAGAGACCTTCAAGGTTAAGGGGTAGCGTGATGGATGAGAAATGGAGGATGATTCTAGAGTTCTGGAGTGCTTTGATTGGAATACTCTGTAGAAAAGATCTCTTGGTGAACAACCTGCCTTTTCTTCATCCTGCAAAGAAAACCTCTGCAACAAAACCTACGAAAGCACATTACACAGCTGTCAGACCAAAGGTCCGTCTAGCCCCCTAATTTGGGCAGTGGTCAGAAATGGATGCTTAGGAACTTTAAAAATTTTTTTGACGTTTAAGTTTTTTAAAGTAAAAATGGTGAGAGTAACTAAGCACTAGCACAGGTTGCCCAGAGAGGTTGTGGAGCCTCCATCCTAGGAGATACTCAAAAGCTGTCTGGATATGGCTCTGGGCTCTATGTGACCCTGCTTGAGCAAGGGGCTTGGACTAGATGACCTCCAGAGATCCCTTCCAACCTCAACCATTCTGTGATTCTGTGAGGAAGGATAAAAAAACAGGCCCATGTACTGTGATATTTCCTTTCAATACATTTTCCCTACTCCAAGCAATCCGTAGCTTAGGAATCTTTGGAATTAAAGGTTGCCTCTTTGTGGATGGTTACTTGGACAGACATTTCTTTCTTAAATCTGTCCAAATGCTTTTGGGAAAAAAAAAGGGTCATACCAAGGACTCAGTCCTGTGGTGGCCATGTAAAGAAGCACTGATGTGTGTCTTGTGCAGTAGGATTTATGTAGTAGGACTGTCACCCATATTCTGAAAAGCACTGGAAAACAGCATTACTTTCTCACTTACATTTTGACTCTCATTCCTCATAATGTCATCATACCTGTCTTTGCACAAAATTTCACTGCAACATAATATTCTCTTTAAGACTTATGCTGCTGAGAACAAGAACACACACCCCTTCCTTCGTTATTCACTGTAACCTCTATTTGTATTTATTCATTTATTTACGGTGTTTTACTTATTCAGCTTTTTTCCTGTGCCAGATTAGTCTGGACTTCCAACCAAAATGAGTCTACGCTTTACATATCAAGCTGTATATCCCCTACATCTAAGAAAGATACTCAAATTACTTACTAATATATGCTTAACCCTGGACTAAAGTTGCCAGGAAATATAAGTATTTAATAATAATGATAGCAGAGATGTCCACCTGTCTACCACATCAGTTATTGCTAGTGAAATACTAGAGCACTGAAGTTGGGTTTAAATTGTAAGGCAACTATGTTTAGCATTGCTGGTCCCCGGGTAGACCATGAAGGTACTGTCAGAGCACAGAATAGTTCTTTGTCTGCAGGCATTCTCTGAAAAGCATCAGGCAGGCACAGCACACTTCCCACCCAGGTCCCATCCCAGCATTCCATCAGGAGGCAGCTGGGTAGACCTGGAAGTTGGGAATTGCTTCCAAGGTCATCCCAATTACATAGTTAAGTATGTCATTATGATTTACCTCTTCCGTGGCTTTGGAGGTGTTATTGATAATATCAAAACAACAGAGTTGGAGAAAAGCTATAAAGCCTCAATGAAGGACACCTTGTACTTTACTAATGTTGCTCTACCATTGGATTTTTTAGGAAAAATATAATAAAATATCTAAATTTAATTTTGCAGTGTGTTTTTCTGAAAAGGCATGCACAAAGCAAAAGTTGAAATTAACTCCATTATGTCTTTGCTGTGTTGCTCCTTTATATAGATGCTTGGTAATCAAAAAAACAATGATATATGTATATAGATAGAGTTTACTTTCAGGAAACATTTAATCTTCTCAGAGCTATTTCACAAGCTATTCAAGTGCTGTAAAAATGCAAAAGGAATTAATTCCAAATTCTCTTCCTGCCAACAGTTTAGACTATATACTGCATAGTCTCTGTGTCTAACTATGAATACTGAAATTGGTTCAATAATTCCTTGAAATAAAAAGCATTTTTTCACTAACTTTCTAGTTATCATCAGTATTTTATCTTTTTTATTAGATGATACATTTATAGATATAACTAAAAATCAACATTTTGCATTCTATTCAATTTTTTAGATTGGCAATACCTTTCTATAAACATTAATCCTTTTACAACTCTCTCTTAAACACATTCAGAAAGCCTAGATTTTGCACATACTTAGTTTAATCTTCATATATATATATATGATAAATATGCTAACCTAACAAAAAAATCCATGTTCTTTCCATATATTGGAGACTAGAAGAAATGTAACAAGTTCGAAAGTCTTCCTGWTTACCACTGTTTTGCTAAGATTTTTTTGGCTTTTACTGTGGCATATCCCCATGGAAACAGAGTTCACAGGTCATCCAAGACCAAAAGTCCTCTCAGAATTAGAGGACTGTAATCGACAACATGTTGAGAAGTAAGTGACTGCAGCAAATCTTAAGTGAAATCTGAAGTGTACCACTTCAGAAACTTAATTTTATCCGTACTGTGATTATAAAAGTTTGACATTAAATCTGCTAAAACTCTCTGAAAACTTAATAAGTTAGCACAATGAAACATGAGGAGATGGCCTATGCCTGTTACCTCCTTTCTCCCAGTGGACTAACTTAAATTTCATGGAACTCATATATACAGATACATACATGTATTTGACAAAATCAACAGTCAAGGGAACAAACAATTTATGGTGCCTTTATCCTTCTTCTTTTCCATTGTCAGGTTCTTTTTGTGCTTTTTCTCTTGTTTATGAAAACCAACCTTTATAATTGCCTGACCTTAGTCTGAAAATACAGCGTGGAAGCAGAAATTATTGACTTAGTTTCATATACGTTATGCAAAATACAGCAGACGGGTTATAATTGCTATATTTGTCACTGAACTGCTATTGCCGATCAGAGATCTGTACCTTGCTTTCAATCTTCCTACAGCACATTCTGTCATTATCCTGCAATTGTCTCAGATAACATACATTAAAATTGTTGCATACACTAGGACAAGGTCAACTAACCAAGGACACAGGAGAAATCAGGCCCCTCAGCATTACACAAGGTAAGGAACGTCAATAATCTCAATGTAAACTGGCTCCAGTTTTTTAAAGGCTCTAGGTCTTTTTAAGTAGTGGCTTCCTGCACTTCACCTGTGTATGCCCCAATAATCAAATAAGATCTCACTAGTATTTCTTTAGGGTGCAAAGACCACCACATTATTCATATTCCATTTTGATATTATCTGCATGTGGAGCAGGTATCTGGAAGATTTTCAGATTACTGCCAGCTGACAAACCCAAGAGTAATAGCTACTCCATGGGATAGAAAAGGTTTCTTCCTGCTGTCACAATGCATCATGAGGATCAGGTAGCATCAGGGGTATAAGAAGTTTTCTGATGCTGAACATTCACCTTTTCCCTTACTTGCCCCATATCTTCAGAACAGCATATACTCTGAGCAAGAGCAAGCAAAGCTTTGCAGTCATTCCTACACTCCCACTGAGGAAGTTCCAATTTCTGCATGCAGCGTCATTATCTCTGCTGATGACCATCCCATTATTTCTAAGGAGAACAATTTCTGTTACTTCACATCCCTAGTAATCTGGGTATCTCAAAAGGATAGATAAAAGACTGTCTTAAAGGTAAGGATAAGGTTTTAGTTAACATTCAAGTGATTTCTCTGTATCCTGTGGAGAATCAACATGGAGAACATAGGTCGGGCATGATGTGCTGCAGCTGTTAAAATGAAATGTTGTCCTGTGTGTCACGTGCTCTGACAGCTTCATACTATATTGTTAAAATTTAGCTGGGAAATGGCAAAGCTAGATGTACCATTGAACTAGCCATTGTTTTTCAAGACAGGATGTGGTCTACTCACCATTGACAGGTCATGCTACACTAAGGTCAGCAGAAGAATGTCTACCAGTAAGTAAGAAACCAAGGAGTTAATTATATCTCTTCCATCAAAAGGGAGAATCCTGTGGCCAAAACAAACTCTGAGCCCTTTCTTCTGACAATCACCATAGTCTGTCTTTTATGGCTTCTGTTTTAACCAGTTGATCTGCATCCTCCTATATTTCTTAGTGAAGTATTGGGCTATATTAGTCGTGTGGTATTGTGTGTCATACAAGATAGAAAGAAGCATGCAACTTAACACTCAATCTAGAGCACCGAATCAGTAATTTCTGTCTTTATGAATGTTTAATAGGGCCAGACAGCAAACTAATTTTCATGGGGCTCCAGAGGTAAGGGAGATACAGTTTCTCAGCACAACTAGTACATCTCTTCTCCACTATGTAAACTCTCCATTATGTAAACTATTTCCCTGGGAATTCCTCCATCTCCCTCAGACATGTTATTAATAGCTCAGGAATGACTGACTGACTCAAAAAGGTTTGTGTTCTGTTTACCAATGGCAGAAGACCATCCAACAGTGAGATAATGTTGTTCCTGTTCTCTGTTTTGACCTAAATCCAGATTGTGCCAGGTCTAGGATATTTCATTAAATTAGAAGCGTTTGAAAAAAAATTCAGACCCCTTTCCATAAGTTTGCTTGGGAAAAGGAGGATTTGACAAAGGGCAGTAATTAACTAAGTCAGGTTTCTTCTGGATTGATCACTGTTGTTTGTCTGAATTATATACAGTTAGCTATTTCAGTGGAGAGGAGCATCACCTGGTTTCATCTCACTAGTAAGGAAAGAAGCAGCATCTTCCTCAAAGATTACTTGTAGAAGCTCACTGGCTTAGGAAATTTGGCTCCTTATGCTCCAAGTATCTTCCTGAATGTGGATGCTATCTTCCGCAGATGGACTTTAGATCTTCCCTGTGGATTGCAGGATTTCTTGTTTAATTGATTTACTTAGCTCCCTCTTCAGGATATAATTTAACATCTCCAAAAGCAGAGAGAAAATTTCTCTGTGAATGGAAAATTTGCATAGGCTCAGGTAATTTCTGTATTGCATTGTCTGTTTTTTCTTTAGTTTTACACTTGCATCCTTTTGCCTACCTCTGGCACAGTAGCTCAGAGAAATCCATACAGTAACACCACATCTTCAACACTTTGATTTATAGACTGTGGCTATCTACCCTGCAGTGCATTTGTTGAATCTGATGTAATCCTTAGCCCAAGATCAGGTACTTGTCAAGTCTTTTTTAGCCAGAGAAGGCCTGCTAACTTACTGTGACTCTTCAAGAAAGAGGGTGTGTAGAGATAAACGGCTCTTATATGTAGAGATTTAATACAAAGGCATGTTACAGTGGGCAGAATACACAGACATATGGTTGACAGGAAATCTATAAGAAGTAGTGAGGAAAGGAATATTTAGACCTTTTTTTTGAGATGTTATGATAAAGATGGTGAAGTCTCTTGAGATGATGAATCTCATCATTATGACTAAAAAGCTTAGTGATGCTGTGCACCCTTGGCATGATATGAATTAACATATTAGCTTTGGTGGTGATTTCTATATGAGTAATTTCAAAAGCCTCAGATTTCTGGATGGTTTGGGTTTGAACTTACAGAACTTCTATCTGCCTTTTTTTTTTTTTCCTTCTTTTTAGAAGTTTCCAAATGTAGAATAACCTACAAAAATACAAGATAAATACAGAGTTGTCATGTTTCCTCACTGGTTTTGAAGGTTTCTCTCACTGCCTGAAAATACCCTGGCAGGATCTGAGGGATATGTAACAGTAATATACTCTCCATGACCTTTGTGGTTCAAACATGCACCCCAGTATCTTAAAGCCTTCATGCTCATCAGAGGATGTTTCTTCCCCTCTTGCTTCCCCATTGTCACTCCACTGTATTTCTCTCTGGACTTCGCACGTGAAAGAGATGTCCATTACACTACCTTTGGGCACAATAAGGGGTGTGCTGGTGAGCTAGGGAACCCCTTTTTATTTATTTTGTGAGAGGATTGCCATGTTGTTGCTCAGCAAACTTATATAATGCCTATCTGAAGCCACTTATAGGTCAAATCCAAACAAAATCATTTATGTATGACATTCAAAATAAACTTAATATTTGTAAAAGACATAGATAAATAAACAGAATGCATTTAATCTACCTATGCTAAACCTACATTAGAAAATTTCTCACCCCATTGTCTTGCTGCTTGCTTCTGTCAAGGCTGCAGTCAAGATTTCCATCACTGTGTATAGCTTATGGGTCAGAGAAAACACTTCCATGAGAGAAGTCACCCAGGAGAGGAAGCTTCCCAACAAGAAATTCCTTTACAGACTTCTTTCAGAAGCCTAATCAAACCCTTCTGTCTTAGTGGAACATGTGATGCTCATAGGAGATCCTGACAGGTACAGCCTTTTACCCTGAAACTCGGTCCTTTGTCTTCTTCTATAGGACTTGATCTGGCCACTTAAAGAGCTGTTTCATTTTTGGGGGGAATATGCAAGGATCTCTTTGTCAATTATAAATTAGTCTCTTGGTGCAATCACCTGTGCTTGATTGACTAGTTTACGCTCTAGCAAACTGTAGAACTTAAATAGGAGAAGCCAATAAGAAAGCTGCTGACTCATTGCTATATATCTTTGGGAAGTATTTTTTCCACAAAATCTTAATTCTATATTAGGCTGCAAATTAACAAACCTTCTTGGCATAAGGACATTAGGAAAATATTATTCACTGGGAGAGTAGTGCAACCCTGAAAGAGGTTTCACAGAAAGGTTATGGAATCTCCATCCTTGGAGACATTTCAAAGCCCTGAGCAACCTGATCTAACTTTGAAGGTAGTTCACCTCTGAGTGAGACATTAGATTGCAGAGGTCCCTCCCAACCTAAATGTGTCTCCATCATTTATTTGAATGAGGCAAACATAAGTATCTGGTTACTAGTTCTTGACTCAGATCGGGTGTTATTGCAATTAAACATTTTGGGGTGATAAACCCAGAAGTCCTACAGAAGGCCTACAGGAGTTACATATTTGTTTCATTTCTGTTGTTGCTGGTAAAATTCCCAGTAAAAAATGTCCAGGTATTGGTTTTTTTCTGTGTTGATATCAACCTGCAGTTGATAAATAGTCTGCCACTAATGTAGTGCTTGCTCGTGGCAAATTCAAAGTACAAAACAGTTGTTACTTGGGTAAGTCTTTGGCTGTTAGGGGAGACATGTAGAAGAGCCTTGGAATCTAGTGGAAAAAAGTGTTTTAGAAACAAGCTGTTTCACAGTAATTGCGATTTGACAAAATTGTTTTGCAGATCCATGAAACAGTTTCCATTCATGTACTACTTCTCAGCTTCTACTTGTTGCCATGTTGCTTTTAACACAATGTAGTATCAATAAGGAAAGCGCAAATAAATGTTGAGGGTAAAAATTAAGGTGAAAATATAAAATGTGAAAAGACAAGCAGTCCAAATGATAAAATGTTCTTAAGTTTTCACTGCTTAGCTCATTTGGACCAGACAAAATACTTGAAAGTATCTCATTTGCAGATTCCACTATTTTCCCTTCTTTTTTTTCCAGTCATGCTCTAAGCAAAATATCTTGCAAATACTTTGTATTAACTTGCCTTTAGCACAAAGAATTTAAGATCACTTTTCGGACAGATTCATGCACATTGAGAGAGATAAGCTACATCCATTTACTTCGGGACATGGCTAAGTACAAACACATTTGTCACAGAGCAGCTGACACACTGCAGCATCACTCCCAACTTCAATTTCCAGTAACTTTTCTGCCAATGCTCACATTCATATTGCCCAAGTGCAGGTCATACTGTATCTGGCTAATGAAGAACAGCATGCACCCACTCAAAGGATGGGCTCAGCTCAAAGCAGTATTGTTATTCATGAATATGTATTCAATTATTTTTAGAAGTATTGAATCATTTAACTTCAATTAAACACATTTTAGCAACTCCATTTCAAGATACAGTGAATGTGAGAGATACTTGACTTAAATGTTTATTAAGTAAAGAACAGCATTTCCAAGAATAGTGTAACTAGGTTAAGGTTTAGAGACAATTTTACTCATTGAATGTCTTTGTATATAAATAATATCCTCCTACAGACATCTAGTGGTTATAATGTTAATTCCTGTGTTTATTACTGACCAATATTTCACAAGTAGTTGCTGCAATAGGTCAGTCCAAGACGTTATTGCAAGATTAGGTACCTCAAGCAATATATATACCTCATTTCAATTCTAGTAATTCTCAGTAAAATTCATACTGTACTTCATACAGTCAGAATGTCCCCATGATACAAACTGAATGAGGAACACGCTCTGGATGCCTCCCCTGCTCTCTCTGAATATTGCACCCCTCTTCCTGAAAGGGAAGGACATACTCTTGCAGCAGATATTTTTCTTTCCAGTTCCCAGATCCACCCAAGGGAGCTGGCAGAAGTGCTCACGAAGCCACTTTCCATCATTTAGCAGCAGTCCTGGCTAACCAGGGAGGTCCCAGTTGACTGGAGGTTAGCAAATGTGATGCCCATCTACAAGAAGGGATGGAAGGAGGATCTGGGAAACTGAAGGCCTGTCAGTCTGGCCTTGGTGCCGGGGAAGATTATGGAGCAGATCGTCTTGAGTGCCATCACCCAGCATGTACAGGACAACCAGGTGATCAGGCCCAGTCAGCATGGGTTTATGAAAGGCAGGTCCTGCTTGACTAACCTGATCTCCTTCTGTGACAAGGTGACCCGCTTAGTGGATGAGGGGAAGGCTGTGGATGTTGTCTGCCTAGACTTTAGTAAAGCCTTTGACAGCATTTCCTACAGCTTTCTCCTGGAGAAACTGGCTGCTCATGGCTTAGATGGGGATATTCTTCACTGGGTGAAAAAATTGGCTGGATGTCTGGGCCCAGAGAGTTGTGGTGAATGGAGTTAAATCCAGCTGGCAGACAGTCACAGGTGGTGTTTCCCAGGGCTCAGTATTGGGGCCAGTCTTATTTAATATCTTTTTCAATGATCTGGACGAGGGGGTCGAGTGTTCCCTCAGTACGTTTGCAGATGACACCAAGCTGAGTGGGGGTGTTGATCTGCCTGAGGGTAGGAAGGCTCTGCAGAGGGATCTGGACAGGCTGGATCATTGGGTTGAGGCTAATTGTATGAGGTTCAACAAGGCCAAGTGCCAGGTCCTGCACCTTGGTCACAGCAAGCCCAGGCAACGCTACAGGCTTGGGGAAGGGTGGCTGGAAAGCTGCCCGGCGAAAAAGGACCTGGGGGTGTTGGTCGACAGCCAGCTGAACATGAGCCGGCAGTGTGCCCAGGTGGCCAAGAAGGCCAACGGCATCCTGGCTTGTATCAGAAATAGTGTGGCCAGCAGGAGTAGGGAGGTGATCGTGCCCCTGTACTCGGCACTGGTGAGGCTGCACCTCGAATGCTGTGTTCAGTTTTGGGCCCCTCACTACAGGAAGGACAGTGAGGTGCTGGAGCATGTCCAGAGAAGGGCAATGAAGCTGGTGAAGGGTCGGGAGAACAAGTCTTATGAGGAGCGGCTGAGGGAGCTGGGGTTGTTTAGCCTGGAGAAGAGGAGGCTGAGGGGAGACCTTATAGGAGGCTGTAGTGTGGTGGGTGTCGGTCTCTTCTCCCAAATAACAAGCAATAGAACAAGAGGAAAGGGCCTGAAGTTGTGTAAGGGGAGGTTTAGTTTGGATATTAGGAAAAATTTCTTCACTGAAAGGGTTATCAAGCATTGGAACAGGCTGCCCAGGGAAGTGGTTGAGTCCCCATTCCTGGAGGTATTTAAAAGATGTGTAGACATGGCGCTTAGGGACATGGTTTAGTGGTGGACTTGGTAGTGCCAGGTTAACGGTTGGACTTGATGATCTTAAAGATCTTTTCCAACCTAAACAATTCTATGATTCAAAGGTTTATAGCTCTTTAGCTCTGGATACAACAGACAACTAAGAAGATGAGCTCCTTTAGATCTTCTCACACAATCCTTATCAGACTACAAGTGTCCCAGACTTCTGCACCTCATCTGTTAGAGAACTGGAAATAATAATTCTTCTCTGCTTTCCTGCAGTAGATAGATACCTTAATGGTTGTGGGGTGTTCAAATGTTAAAGTGCTGAGAGTGACAAAAAAATTGGTAGCTGGTGGGTGATAGTGGGAGTTTACACAACTTAGGCTGTACCTGCTCAAATCTTTGCATTGTGCAGAGGACTGAATTACTTTTCTGTAGTTGGCTGAAATCTGAGATATGAAGTACGTGCTGTGTGTATTGGCTACCATAGTTGCAACAGCAACAATAAAAAAAAAGATAAACAAAAGTAAATAAAATAAAATAAGATGTAAAGCATGCAACCAAGAGTCAAAATGTGTCAGAAAGGGCAGTAGTTCTCAGCAAGGAAGAAAAATGTCAAAATCTGCCTGGGCAGGACTTTGTGGACAGAAAGAGATTGTCCATGAAAAGCCCTCTAACTATCTTGGTGGCTTGATGCTGAACTCAATCCAGTTTAGTGATGCTGTTCTCTTATGGGGGGCTCAAACTGAATGCGGTGTTCTAATGTAGTCTAATGAGTGCTAAGCAGAGGGATAATCCCTTCCCTTGGTCTATGGAATGTGCTCCTGTTAATACAGCCCAGGATATCCTTGGCCATTTTGCTGCCAGGGCACACTGCTGGCTCACATTCAGCTTGCTGCCTACCGGGACTTCCAGGGCCTTTTCCACAGAGCTGCTCACCAGCCAGTCAGTCACCTGCCTGTCTTAGGACTGTAGCATGGGGTTCCTCCTTCCCAGGCAGAAAAATCTGCATTTTTCCTTGTTGAACCTCATGATATTTCCTTTCAGCCCATTCCTCCAAACTGTTTGGGTATATCTAAATGACAGGCCTGCCCTTCAGCATATCAACAGGTCTCCTAGTTTGGTGTCACCTGCAAACTTGACAAGTGTGCACTCACCTCCTCCAGAACATTGGTGAAGATGTTAAACAGGACATGTTCCAGGACAAATCCCTGCAGTACTACATTTGTTATCAGCATTGAGGTAGAGTACAACCCATTACCCACCAGCCTTTTGGCCTGGTCACTCAAACTGTTTTTAAATCATTAAGTTAAATAAATCTGTATAGACTTTATATTCTAACTTGGATGTAAGAATATGCTGGGAGACAGTGTTAAAAGCCTTGCTAAAGTCAAGGTAAAAGACGTCTATTGCTCTCACCTGTATTCACGTCAATAACTTTAAAAATGGTTAAAAATGTTATTTTCCAGGATAGAATTATGAGATGCACCACCAGATAGGAGAGGTCTTTGCCCAATGGGGTGAAGTTGCTTTCTTTAATGGTCTTTGCTTTAGATTTCTAAGAGCTACCTTAAATTTTGGTGCAAGCTAGGATGTTGCAAAGCAAAATCACAAATGAAAGTATGAAATGGTGACACAGCAGTTGAAGTGGAAAAGCTCGATTCCTCTATGGTATTGAATTAGGTCAAAAGTCCTAAACATGATGGACAGACTGTTAAGAATTCTGGACACGTTAGCAACAGAAGGTCAATTCTTAAAATGCCACGTACCCCCTCAGTCCATCTCATCATCTACCTTCTGCAAACCAAAAAAGTTTGAAATTAGAGATCTCTCTAATAACTGCATTTCTGAGGAAGAGAAAGCGTAACATGAAATTCAATTAAGGATAGTGAGCCCAGCTACACAAATTCAAAAGAATGCTGAGACATTTACTTCCAAAGTAATCAATGCTACAATGTACATTATTGAATCAAAACTGAATAGAAAGGCAACAAAATTATCCAAAATCTCAAGGTTCTCATACTAACTGCAAATATTATAGAAACACCACTTTAAGATACTCCTCACATATAGGGTTTCATTTTCCACAGTCATCTGATTAATTGCCTTTTCTTGATGCAGACCAAAATATCAGCCTGAAGAAAGATTACTGAAATCAGCTCAGAAGCATTGGTCAGCTGATGCAGGCAAACCAAATTTTGCAAAATCATGAGGACAAGAGTGAACTTGGTGGTACAGACAACCAATGCAGACTGGTGTAGCTTCAGAGCTTTACATTACACTAAAACATGCCTTCAGTCACAATAGGGCAATCGCTGTTCAAGTGTTCATTTTGCATAAGTACAAAGGACAGAATATATTACTTATAGAAAACAGACATAACAAAATAATTTATTTCAAAAAATCCAAAATTAATATTGTTCACAGGATCTTTTTCAGAGTGATAAACCACTATTCGCAACATTTTATTTCAATAAAAATTTTGTAATATGGAAAAAAATTGTAGCAAACTACATTTCACCTTTCAATAAGGTGAGATTAAAATGTTTCTGTTTGAAATTCAATGCTCCCTTTATTAATACAATCCCCGAATTTTAGGCTAGGGGGTGATGGATATGAAGGCTTTCCAAACTTCTTATTGCATGTCCAGAAACATCTAACTACTTAAAGGCTTCAAGACTTACTGAACAAAGACATTAATACAGCGATACCTTTTGACTATGTGACACAAAACTTACAGAAGTTGGGAGTATAGTACACCTGAACAACAATAATAATGTGTGGCAGTAACAGCATATGTCAAAATTCTTATAAAAACCACTGATAAACAGTGTGAAGTTACACTTTGCACAGGTGACCTATTGAATTTTATTATCTAATTCTCTCAGCATACAAAAGTACATACAACTACCTGGAGGCAAACTAAATGTAACCATATCTGAAAGTGCAAACGTCAAAGTTCTTCATTTACCCTGACAAAATCAAATATTTTGGAATCAAAAATCCAAATAAATTAGAATAGGCTTAATATTCATAGTGATGAAACCTATCCACCCATTGCTAGCAGTTACCAGCTGTTAAGGAAAGACAGCGGTGGCAGTGCTTCATTTTGCCGTTGAGTCATTTGTACATAAAATTTGAAGAACTGGAAAAAAATACACAAATCATTCTTTGAATTTTCTTTTCCCAAGCAACCTGAGCATGACAACAGTGACGCCCTCTGTAGCAGGGCCACCTGTTACTGTAAGCAGTTGAACACCATACAAGCTGTCTTTCCAGTCCAGCGTTCCTATTACAGAACTGAGCAACTTTTAATGAGAAGGTATTTTAAAATTCTTTAGATTTCAGTGGTGATAAAATTCCACCCAATGATTTTAGAACACTTGATCTTGCTAATCCCAAACTTTGTTTTGGAATTTCTAAAAATTAGATTAATTTATTTAGTATTTTGTGTATGTATGTGTATATGAGTGCATGTCTGCACACAAGCACATGTATTTATGGCTCTAATTGCCTCCATATAAAATTATTAAAAAGTAAAACTAGGTTTGAGACATCATTGAAAAGAATCAGTAGTATTTTTACCACAAAAAATCCAACCCCCCAAAATAAGAAGAAATAATTGTCATGTGAAGAATTAGGAAAATCTAGCAAAACAGATTTTATCAGTTTTGGAGTAAAGAGTAGAGAAATCTCTCACTTCTTACATGCCCCTTAAAGATGGCCTATTCTCACCTACAAATTATCAGACACTAAAGAATCCATGCTATGAAATAGAATTTCTGCTTTAGTAAATTCATGTCTAGAAGATACCAGAAAACTGCAGAACAAGACCTGGTGGCTATGCACACATTTACATTTGGCAATAATTCAGGACAGTCATAGATCCTTACTATGCCCAGATGGCTTGTTTCATCTCATCTTTAAGTGATTTAACATATTTGTGCTTACACCTTGTAAAGAAAGAAAGAGAGAAGGAAAGAATCCCTCAGTTATCTCCTCCTTTTCTAATTCCATATAGGTGTATGACATTTCTCATCTCTAGAAAGAATACATGGCACAACAGGAAATACATTCAATTCAGGTTAATCTGAATACGTGCTTGTTAGATGGTAATCCAAGCACAAAACTCTACAAATGTTCATTAAGATGTCACTGATCAATGTTAGCCTTTCAAAAAAAAAAAAATATTAGTATTTCAAAACAAGTAGACTCTAAATTACATTAATACAATAGAAACTTGATTGCCTAAGAGCAGTCTTGGAGCATATAATTACTTTTCAAATTATACCTGGTACAACTTTTGTAGACAGAGGGGTAAATAAATGTGGATAATAAATTATTAAAAACATTACAGTGAATAATGTATCTCTCATTTTCATATGAAAATTTCTACATACACACAGCCCCAAATCAATTCAAGTAATTGTGTGTATTTTTCCCACACACCTAAAATAATAATAGTAGTTTTTAAATCAAATAATATCCTTCACAAAGCAATTGTGGAAGGATACATATTTAAGTTTTAAAAGTCCTCCATGAATTTGTTTACCTAGGAACACATTGATCATTCTGGATTTCATAATGAAGTAAAAAACAAGTTGTGGACAGCTTGAGGCATGAAGAAGTGGCAGTGCTACAACTCAGCAGTCTCAGGACAGTGGTGCTACCGTCTGCAGTCATCAAGAGGGAGACATAGGATAATCTCACCATTTAGAAAAATTTACTAGAAAACACTCAATATATGTCACACTTAAGCAAGAACCATTAACTCCAAAGTGGGAAAGCCAGCAAGTCACTGGAGCCACAGTTCACTGGCTGTGTTTTCATGTGTGTGACACAAAACATCAGAGTTCACATTGTTCCTGTTTAACTTAGTTCAGGAGAAACCACTACAGTTAATTTATTAATCATTTTTAAAACAAATAATCCAAATCCATCTCCAATTATACTTTTTTCCCTATAACTGTCAGCTGAAACTCATGCTGAAGTAATGTGAGTTTTCTGCAACGTGAGAAATAGGATTTATGTTACAACCAGATTCAAGCATTGAGCAGGAGGGTGGATCAGATGAGCTCCAGAGGTCTAAATTATTATATGATTCTATACATTATCACCGTGTAACTTGCTGTTTCTAGGAGGCACCAGGCTGAAAGGAAAGCTAGCCAAACTGTCAAATTTCCTTCCTCAATGCTAATTTTCCTGGATAATTAAATAAAAATAGTATATAAGTTTTAGGAGCAACCGTGGAGACCGATTTCAGCTTAAAAGAGTAAGTACGAACTTGGACGCACACTTGGCATCTCTTAGGCCTTCAGAAGTGGCTTTGGTTGGTGAGACAATGATTTTGTAATCAAATGTTTGTGGCACTGAAAGGTGAGAAGGATGAAAGAGGCCTCCTTTCTTATATAGTTAAATGTTCTTTTATTTCATGAAAAGCAGCAACAAGGATTTAGAGATACTTACCCTCAAACATCCTACTAATCATACAGGCAGAGAATTCATCTGAGAGGTAGAAGATATAAATTTCAGTCTCTTTAAAGACAGAAAATAATTGAAGTTGAGTCCCAGACATCCACAGTAAGTAGTCTGATCATGGGTCTTGTGGAAGAGTATGGTTACTCCTCCTGGTACTATGCTGAACCAGAGTAGTGTAGTCTAAGACACAGAGAAATATTTACATTCAAACTTGAGTAAGCTTGGGCAGGAGCCAGAAACCCACTGCTTCCCACTGGCAAGCCCTGACATCCTTTTGTGCATAGTCACTAACAGCTACTCAAGCCCCTTGGCAGATCTCTAAGGAAAACATTGGTGGCCCAGTCCACCAGGTACTCGTGAGTTCAGAAGTAGCTGAACTGGAGTTTGGGGATCCATGTTTTCCCCTTCAGCACTGAAGTTTTATTTATACATCTAAACATCGGTGCATAAGGTAGGGCTAAATATATGGAAAGAATTAACATGAGGTGTTATGAAGGCACGTGAGAGAAAGGAAAAATCCACCAGTCTGAGAGTGGTGAGAGGGTGGTTCTAACAGAGGAAAGTGTTCTCTCTATAATGAAGGAGAAATAGCTCCCAGTGGAAGGGAGACGAAAGGTCAAAGGCACAGCTTTTCAATGCACAATATGCAAGAAGCACACACTTAGCTTCACTGATTTAATGTTCAGTCAAAATTTCCRCAATAATCTCTGCGTACCTCTTTTAAAATCAGTGTTGCTCTTCTCCAGTAGCTTTGATGTACTGAGAAATCTAAATTTTAAACTCTGCTCTAGGTTTGAGCAGAGTTACTTTCGCTCAAATTAATTGTTAGAAACACTTGTTTATTGTTCCTAACCAACAAACCACACTGGGGACTGACAAAAATAGGTATGATTTTTCTGAGCATTGCAGGCTATACAAGGGAAGGATGCTTTTTGGTGGTGAGGAAAAGATGGCTCCATCTTACAGTTCCTAGTACAGTTCCCAGGGCTGGGGGAATTGGTCTTGTATGGATAAAGGCAGCCTTCCCTGAGGATGGAAAAGAGGTTTTTTGCTCTAAGGCACTTCTCTCAGTAAAAGGGAGAAGAAAACAAGACAGAAACTAACAATCAATTTCTGGGTATCAGCCAAGGAAAGATATGCCTGAATCCATTAGGCTGAGAAGGTTTCATTGTGTAGCTGTTCTGAAAGATTAAGTAGCATGGCTGACTTCAGACTAAAGAACCTGAATTAGAATTACAGCATTCATTGATATAAGTGACTGACAACAGACTGCAGATTGTACTTTATAGGCCATTATAATATCCTGTCCTGATGTAAAGGTGACTCAACAGGCCAACAGCCAGAGAACAGTATTTAAATATTAGAATCTGTACTGCTGAAATAAAGTTGAACAAAATTGAAACTGCATTTGAAAATCAAAATATGAAAAAAGAACTTCCTTTTTCTCAGAGGCAGTGTTTTAATTTAATCTGGCAGAGCTCAAAAGTCACAAATGTTACTGCATTTTTTCAGATAATAGCCTACAGAGCCAATTGGAAAAAATAACTATACTCTAATCTCTTGTCAGCCACAACTAAAGAAGAGATTTTGAAAATCAGCACTGTTTTGGCATGATTTTCTCTCTGTCCTCTGACTTATATGTGGGTCCAAATAAACGCCACGCCTGAAGCTAAGACCTCCATCTCCACTAAAATCTCCACCAGTTTCCATGGGAAGAGCAGGGCAGTTGTTTCAGCATTCTTACATACCTTTCTTCACAATGAAATAATAGGATGCTCTGTACAATCCAATGTACTTAGCATGAGAGTAGCAAGAGAAAATACTTCATATCTAGACTATATCTCAGTTCAAGGAAGAAGCCATAGCTTATGATTTATATTCAGAGAATTAAGGTCAGACAGGACCAGGTCACCTCATCTGATTCTCTCTATCATAGGACACTACATTTGAGGTCTTTACATTTAGTTGTCATTCAACTCATAAATCATTTTTGTGAAGTTCTTCCCTCCCATTGCCAAATCTGAAATCAGAATTCTCTTGTTACCTGACAGCTGACTTATATTTGCTGATCAAGTGTTTTAGTGCTGTGTGGAATAATGGCCCTGCATAGTTTGAAGCCTCTGCCACAGAGGTAACAAAACTGAAAATCCACTCCTAACACATGGCTCTGGCTGATGTTGCTCTTGGAAGGAAATCTTAATGGCCTTAGAAATCTGTGTCCCCTTGAGTGAGGTTACAGAGGAAAAGGTATCCAGAGAATAAGCAGGAGAATCTGGCATTGATTTATTGCCTTATAGAGATGATCTATTTATTCTGATTTCCAGTTGCATCTCTTAGATTCTGTAACACAGTGCAAAAATTCAAAAGGAAAACTTTAAAGGATACTATTTGTGCAGTCCTTAGTAGCCTGTCCTGAAAATATTCCTAAAGTACATGCTAAAAAAGGATTCAGGAGATCATCCTACTCACCATCCTGAACCAAAATGTTTCTACATCATAGCTGGCAGCATGTATGTCTTGCCTACTTTWTTAGAATAGTCATAATTTCCTTACACAATTCACTCTGAAGAGTTAGAAGGCTTTCCAATGTCTAACCAAAGTCTCCTTCTTTACAATTTGAGTTCATTACTTCTCATCCTGTTCCTAATGACAATTTCAAATTGCAGAAGGGGAGAGTTGATTGCACTAATTTATATTAGATCAATGATTTGTATTAGGCAGCAAGTGAGAAATTACAACTGGGTCATTGACACAACTCTGCTGTCTGATATCCTCTGTGATAGAAAGGAACTTTGTCATTTTTCTCACATAAGTGCTAATACAGATAAAAGAGGTAATAACAAAACCAAACTGTCCCAGTCACTTACTGCACTGATTTGACTCCAGACAGCTGCGATATGAAACCTGTCACTTCCCTGCTGCTCTAACCCAATCTCTATTTTATAGTGTCTGTAACGCATATATCCCCAGGCACTCCACATAAAAACATAATTAAAACAAATACTACACTGAATAAGCTTTTACAAACAAAGTATCCTTTTACTGTCAGTTCCTTCTAGCAAAGAGAAATGTGATGCTGTATATTCAAAGGCTTTACTGGGATGATGAACCCAGGAAACATTTAGAAGACATGAATCAAATGAGCACAGTGTACTAACTAATATGCTGATACTGAACGTTCACCATGGGACAAAGACAGTGATGAATCTGATGCATGAACAATATTTTCATATTACTTCCCAAAGCAATTGACAGCCAACGCAGCTGAAACCAAATAAGAGCTGCAGCATGTGGAGTAAGATTAGCTTACATTAACATGAATGCTGCAGTATTTTTTATGAGTTGGGAGAAAGAGCCAGGGTAAAATCAAAACAAGACAAAGGGAGGTGCTCATCCATTTTGGTCTTTTTTAATTTGTTTATTTACCAATTCTGTTCACTATATATCTTCTCCAAAATTGCATTAACTGGTGTGAAGAAAAGTAGATTTGAAACATACAGGCACTTAATAGCAGAACTCTATGCCCTTAACCAAAATTCTGTTTATTTACAGAACCATTTCATGTAACCCAAGAATTTTAATTTTAGCAGCCCAGTGAACACTCTCCAAAGAGGCAGAGAAAACTGGGTCATCTCATATTCTGAATGTTCTGTGTCTAAACTTGAACAATTTCAAATTCTGTTAAGACAGGCACTCATTAGAACAAGTGGAGTTGTAAGTTTAACATCATCCTTTTATTTTTGAGGGGTGTTTTTTCTGTATTTGTTCTAAAAGAGACTACCAGTTTAATTAAGACCTCTTGAATCTCTGTCTTCTATAATGTCTTTATCCCTTTACCCTTCCTCTTTTGTCACAAAAATAGATGTCCCTATTGAAAAGAGCAATTTGAGTTTTTAAAGACAGCTAGGCTGGAATATTCTAAAATGGCTTTGAAATTGGGATACCCAATTTGATATAATTAGGACTACCCATATAAAACTGATCACTGATTACATGCGTAATAAAGGAATTCTGTATATGTGCAACACAAACAAAGAAACAAATCCCAAACAATTACACTACACAAATTTACACTACATAAACTTGTGTAAGCCTAAATGGTTATTATTAATCTCCATTATAAAGACAAAAAAACCCCTTAGATTTCCCTAGAAGTCAAAAATAGATAACCTATACTTGTGGTAATACAGGTTATCAGTATAATTTTGTTGTTGAATGTCCAGATCCATTGGAAGAGCCCCAATACCCATAAGAATAGAAGAAAAATAGAAGAACAAATGAAAAGCAAGAGTTGCAATATAATAAAAGACATAAAGAATGGGAAAGACATAGAAAGCACAACAAAGACATAGAAAGCACAACAAAGACATAGACCTGTTGGAGCAGGTCCAAAGGAGAGCCATGGAACACCTCTCCTATGAAGAAAGGCTGAGAGTGCTGGGGTTATTCAGCCTGGAGAAGAGAAGGCTTCAGGGAAACCTTATTGCAGCTTTTCAGTACTTAAAGGGGGCTTATAAGAAAGATGAGGACAGACTTTTTAGCAGGGCCTGTTGCTGCAGGACAACAGGTAATGGTTTTAAACTAAAAGAGCGTAGATTTAGACTAGATATAAGGAAGACATTTTTTACAATGAGGGTGGTGAAACACTGGACCATCCCTGGAAACTTTCAAGGTCAGGTTGGACGGGGCTCTGAGCGACCTGATCTAGTTGAAGATGTCCCTGCCCACAGCAGGGGGGTTGGACTAGATGACCTGTAAAGGTCCCTTCCAATCCAAACTATTCTATGATTCTATGATTCTAAAAAAAACAACCAACAACCCAATGGACGAATTAATCATCTCTTTGAGAACAAACGAATCCCACTTTTTCTGAACTTTAATTTTGTCTCTTTCTGAATATTATCTTCCTTCACTTGCATCCCTAGACCTCCAATAATATTAAAAAGCTGGCACGTGCAAAGGGCATTGCACCTAGTAAAAGCATTAAAATTATTACCTTTGCAAGACTAATATACTGATGACCTGATGACTTTCAGTTTGAACTACTGAATTACCTCACAGCTTTCAAAACAAAATAATAACATTAATTGGTTATAACAGTTCCCTTAGATCCAGAAACACTTCTAGAATTTACATAAATCAGAGAACTTAAAAGCCCAAGGAACCTTTCAGCACAGTGACATTTTTTAAAACTAAGTTATTTCATTTCCAAACTTCTTAAAAGTCAACTCAGTTTTAACTAGTTGCATAGCCACTAGAAAACTAGCATATAATGGAAGTTTTAACCCTCAGACTTGGCAGGCTTCCTGGACAATAATGAATCATGAAAGCCCTAAGATTTATTCAAAAGAAAACTTCAGAGTTGACCTCTAAGTTGACCCCTTCCGTGCACACAATACTGGAATTAAAAGCTGTGCAGGATCTAATTATTTAAGCTCTGTTTACCAGAGAAACACTACCTTCCTTGCTCTTAATGAGGAAATTCTTACCTTCTCTCTCAAATACAATTAAGTAATCATGTAAATAAATACAAATGAAGGATAGCAAAGACAACATTTCATTCACAACAGTGATGGGCTTGTAAAGTTCAAGGTCTTTCAACTAATTTGGTAAACCAGGACAATACTATCGTCATCTATTTAGGAGCAGCAGAGATTTAAAATCAGAATATGCAGGAAGAAAACATGGCTGTCCCAATTGTCATGCAGTAATTTCTTCCTCTACAGTAAAATTAATGAGAAGCATTTTTGGTACTGAAATAATCTAAAGACATTTCTCTCCATTCTCCATATTCCTTTTGGGGCTTTTGTCCCAGGATTTCTCACTTATATTCTCTTGGGTTTAGCTTGCCTGACTTTTGTTTAGTGTATATGTTCTGTTGGTCCTGGAATATAAATTAAAATGCCATGGGCACCAGACATCTCATGGTATGAGCCGGAGCAGAGGCCACAAAACAATGTTTCAAATTCAAATGGCAAAATGAATAACTTAATGTAGGCAATGATGAATCCCGCTTGCAGATCTATGTCTGAGAGAACAGAATGTACAGAATGATGATTATTTGTTCCTTTACTAACAATGTCAGATATTGCTATTAATTTGTTCTCACTGTKAGAAAGTCTATCAATATTTTGTTTCTTTCTGGTCTCCTTTCCAGCCACGGAAACAACCTGAAGAAATAGAAGTCACTTACACTCCTTATTTATACCTACTTGGACACTGGTTTGTATCTAGAGAGGCTTAATTCCCTGTCTGTTCATGGATTTTGTAAATGCTATTGTACAGTCATTATCTTTTCTTCTTCCCTCACTGTTGAATAGTGTGGTTAACAGACTGACCATGTTAAAAAAAAACCAAAAAATGTTATAGTCATTAGAAACATGCCCACAGTTATGATTTATCTTAGGGAATGTTAATGTGGTGTTTGTGAAGTGAAACCTCTGCCTCCTGCAATTAGTGAGGGCTTTACATCTGACTTTGATCGCATCGATATTTTACTCACAGAAAAAATCTCTTGAAGTTCTCTATCTAAAGACTCAGAACTGCAAGTATGCCTTGCTATAGGATTGCAAAACTGCAAACCTGTACCGTAGTGAAGTGCAGGTTTTAATTCAGTCACTTCTTAATGTAATAATCCTATTCATAATTCATATCTCTTGTACTGGACAGGAGAACCAGAATAGGCTAACTGGAGCTACTGGAAGTTTTAAGATGCTGAATCTGCAGCTTTTTGAAACACAACCACCACAAAAGCTGCTTTTTGACGGTGGAAAAGATTTTTTGTAATATTTATTGTAATTATTAATACTAATGTAGTCATAATGGCATTTTTAAAATTATACTGTTTCATACTTGAGGCAATTTTGCATCTTTTCTGGCTTCCTGTTTAGAAGGTTATTCCACACCAAGGATTTAACATAAAAATGTCAAACCTGTACCATTCTTTTTCAGTGAATAGTTGGACGGCCACCTGAAACTGTGTAACAAAATTGATTATTCTTGTTTTCCCTTTATAATGATAGAGGTAATCTTCCAGCACAGCAGTGGCTGCAGCATTCTGTTCTTTCTTGTATCCTTAGCAACACAACCTGTTCCCTTATTCAGGCAGTTCAGTGCAATATAAATGTGTCACATTCTTTCTGAAAGGGTATGTATCAACAATTCCTATCACTCAGTATGCAAATACAGTGAGGAGTTAAAGAGTTGATCAGCTCAATAGGAACACATGTCGTTTAGGAGGCTGAGTGGTGTCATAACTCCAGCACATCTTCTTTAGAGTTATGGTTCAAAATTAAATCCATAGTAAAACTGATCTCCAGGTCTTGTCTCTGATATAGACAGCTTCATTATAAACTATAGTTTATGCCCATATTTAAAATGCCAAACAGATTAGAAACTGACCATTTTTTCTATTCTGTATCCTGACATTTTGAAAATTGTAGGGGAAAATAATTTACTAAACTCAGGGTCAGCCACAATAATATGAAGAAGACAGAGCTACCATTAACGTCCAGCAAAACATGGAAAATTACTATCTCACTCATATTAATGTTATATGAATATGCAGAATGCAAAAGAGGGGAGTAGCATTGATTTAAAAAGTACTAAAAATATTATAACTTTTCATTGCTTCACAACCCACAGACATGTCATTTTCCATGAGAAAATTACATCATTAATTCAAGTGAAGAAAAAGTTATTTATTATTAATTTTACCTCAGATAAAATCTGACTGATATTTTATGAAAAGCTATAAAACAAAATATGGAAGCTTTCAGGGTACTGTTATGGGTGGCATTGCTAGCACATGAAATCAAAATGAAAGTCCATACATTACTTTAAGAGGTAAGAAGTGAAAATGCAAAGTTTTACTGTCTTGATATTGTCAGTTCTAGGTAAATTTTATAATCTTTTATACAAATAATATTTAGAATGAAAGCAAAGTAATTGCACTCTGTTCTTCAGCTCATAACAGTAAGACTATGGTGAAACCTACCTTCCTTCAATAGTTATATGTTTGGTGTGTTTATGCTATTCCATTTTTACCCTATCTGACAGCTATTAATCAGGACAGTCAATGGTACACCTTCTCAAAGCAAAATAATCTCTGAGTACCAGACAGGACTGCGATTTGGAGATATGTTCTTTGGAGAGATGGGAGAGAAAATCTTGATGATTCTTGCATTTTTCTTCCCACCCACTTAGGGTTCCACCTGTCAGACCTATCTTTCTATACAGGAGCAGAATAAAACCCTACCATGACACTCACTTATAATTCTCTGAAGTAATTGGAGGACAATGGGGGACACTTCCCAGTTGCAGAGTTTGTAATATGTTCATATTTATTCCATTTCTGATACCAAACACAACATAGAACTCTCATATTTTAAGTTATAAAACCATCTCACAAGCCTTCTCTTTTAGAAAAGCAGGTAGCTCTGACCACCCCCATTAGCAACCTTTGCCAACCGACCTTACATCACTGTCCAGTCAAGGTTAATCTGCTTATGGGTCTCTGAAGATGTTGTCAGGGCAAAAGGACAAACGACACCTGAGTTTGATAGCTGTTGCTTTTAGGTATACCCTGTAGATGATCAGCTCAGAGCAGCCATGTAGTTTAAATATTCTTGGACTCCTCTAGGCGTTCACCACCCTAATTCCCCAAATAAGCTAACACAATAAGCCATATTTGACTTGACATCTATGTCCCTTCATCTCTGGGAATCTGAATGACCTATTTCCATTGTAGCTTCAAAAAAATCTACAATGCCTATGCAAAAAAACCCCAACCAATCAACCAAACAAAACCCACAAAAAACCCCCAACAAATCCATAGAAAAAGAGAAACAGAGAGTGGAAAGTCATGCAACTCTATTTTGGATCTATTTACATCTTCAAAACTTTCCCTGGCTGCTTCTACAATCTCCTTCCCCTCAACTAAACCCATCTATGGTTAAGTGAAGCCATAGATCTGAAGCAGACAGACCTAACATAGCACGCCTCCTGTCTGTGGCTCAAAGACAATCTGACAGATGGACTGACAGACACAGCAGTTGTCTGATCTGTTCTTTCCAAACACCTCTTCCTTCTCTAGCTCTGTATTAAGGTCCAATATCCTCTTCAGTCCCAACTATTGGCTTGACAATAGTGACCCAGCCTAACTGTGAAGAATCAGACGGGCAGTTTCTTCTTATTGTTATCTGAATCTGAAATCCTCAAGAGTATATGTAATACTTACAAAGTTTGTACTGATACTTCCTTATCAGTATGAATTAAAAGAGATCCCTCATAAAACAAAATTGGCCTTGAAAGACCAGTTGCCCTGATTACCTGGTAGCTCAAATCATACTAAAGTTTAATAGGTCATCAAAATTTTCCTGTATTGCACACTTAAAGCATAATTTTTAAATATACAATTGCAAGTAAATGAAAATTCATGTCATATACAAGATTAAGAGTACGGAAAAAGACCAGAGAGCAAATAACATGAAGATGACAGGACTTTTCTGTGAAACAATGTTAAAAACTTAGTACTTCTTTGAATAAGACTATCAAATTGCAATCCATTTCCTCATGTAAGATTATTCAAAGAAACAGCATATGGGAAAATATTTGATGGATGAAGTATCTTTAATAGGCAAACAATTCTATCATTGCATGGTCTTGAGTAAGTGGAAGAATAAACACATTAATTATCCCAACTGAGTTATATCATTAAACAGATCAACATAAATGAATATTTGATGAAGCAGTAATGGAAAATATACCTAACAGAAAAGTTTCCACAAAAAGCAGAACCACAAGATGAATACATTAGTGAAAGAGTCAGACTGGTTTACAAGAAACCTTCAAAACTCTATTTCAGAAGTTCTTTATATTCAAATGAAGTTGACTGAGCAGTCAACCAGTCTCTCTTTTCTAGATAAAGTTGGAAAAGGTGCATGATTGATTGAGTATAGCTGAGAAAGATGGTAAAAAGATACAGGCATTAAACTTGAGTGCAATGAAAGGACACAGATAGTTCTTTTGAAAGCTCTTTGTTCACAGCAGATTAAATGCACCTCACAGACAGAAGCTAGGTCACGACATCACAAAATATAAATGTTTCATGTTTTTAGAAAGTTTCTTTCTTTTTTCCTCCACTGAAATGCTTTTTGATAAAACGAACAGGCAAGCTACATACTCACAGTGTTTTTTCTGTATAATTCAATTCAGGATGGTATATTGAAGATTATCCACTAAAGACTAAATTTAAGGAATATCTCTGACACACTATTCATTATGGCTGTGGGTGCTGCAGTCTCAGCTGGAGACAGAAGAGAAAAGCAGACTCCAGAGCTTTGTTTAATCCCATGACATACCACAACAGGCGCAACATATCACCTTAGGATTCTGTGCTACATGGGACAATGAGAGACTACAACAAAAAGCTAACTACAAGGGCAGTGCATAACACTAGTCCCTTAAAATTTGATCAGAAAGTTAAAATAATGATAATTCTTACATACATTTTATATATTGCAATTGTCAGACACTATTCAATCATATAATGATAATTAGCTGCACATATAGAAATACCTTGTCAGAATGTTTGATTTTATCTGCTGAACTAGAATTCAACAGATTTCTCAGTAGTCCAAAAATAATCAGGTAAGAACTAAAAGAATATCTGACAGTCAAACAGATGAATGTGTCCCCTGCACAACAAATTCAGAGAACCCTGTACATGAACAGACCTGTGTATGCCAGTATACGACAACACTGTATGTTCATTCAAGTCAAATATCACAGGATGAACTAACAAGTGATGCAGACCCTCCTACTGATACAGAGCTCCTGACATAAGCTGTAAACAGATTTTTTGTGCTAAATACATATGTCTGTTACAATGAGAGATCTGGGGAAAATGCCTCATATTGTTTATTACTTCACCTTTCACAAGCTACAGAGATACCTAAAACTTTGCATTGCAGCTTCTTGTTGTTATTACTTCTCATGTATTAACATATTGCTATTGGAACATTGGAGAGGCTCAGCTTACACCTGAAGAGTTAGGTGTCTTACTGCAACTGACTTTAGAGAACTAACAGTCAGCTCTTAAAGATGTGGTTTAGGATTCCTGGGTATAAGGAAAAAAAGCCTCACAGTTGTAAAGGTAAAAAGAATAGCTAGCATATTTGTATGATCAGTGTTTGACACTGTGTTATTGTGAAGCTAAAGCTCCCTCATGTATCCATGCATGGCCAGATTTGGTCCTACTTGCTTATATCCACAAGTGCCTTCTTCGTCCAAGGTACAAGACTGTAAAGGTCCTGTGATTCCAAAACTCCTTAATTTTGGAAAATGGAACAAAGAATACTTACTCCCTATCACATCCTTGAAAGCAACCTTCTGCACACATGGCTGTTGTGTTTTAGTAAGCCCACCCACCAACTTAATTAGGACTCTGGAGCACATTACACCTTCCCATCCAAGATTTTTTCAGCCCTCTGCTACATAGAGGTGTGGGACCCTATTACGTCATGTCTGGTAGCACACATCTGACAAGTGAAAACTATTTCTCTTAAAAAAGCATTCACTACTGTAATATTTATTGTGTTTCTTCACTATTATAAAAGAGAATGTATTTTAATAAAGGTTTTTCCTACCATAGACATGCTTCTGAAGACGTCAGAAGATTTAACTTAAAGGGAGGGATTTTTTCCATTTAACACTGCCAATTCTAGACAGGGCACTACTTAAGCATACATAATCTGCTGAAAGATGGATGATCATGAAATCATAATTCAGACATGAGGATTCCACTACCAAAGGGGATAAACTGTATGTATGAGAGAAAGCCCTTTTTTAAGACAGACTGTTGGCAACTCTGAAAGAAGCTTTAGAAAGGAACAATAGTTAAATCCATGACGTGTTTCTGGATCATCTAGAAAGGTGCTGCTATTGGGGATGAGTTCTGATATTTCCTCAAGGAATCAAATTTGTTGTGAATTGTTTCAAAGAACGAGTTAATATTAAGGGAACAAATTAGGTGACTCATGGAGCCAACAGCAAAATAAGATATAACGTTTACTTAATGAAGATGGCAGAAAGAAATTTTTAACAGTAATGAATTATTGTTCATTATGTATTTTCTGATATGGTGGCAATGTATCACAAACGAGACTACTGATATGTATGATGTGCTATGGGCAGACTTCCTGAAGAAGCATAATATTTGTTATAGAATTCTAACACAAAAGTGCTATTTGTGAAATAGCATGAAAGGCAGKGCATTCATCTTGCATGCATGCAGCATGAAAGACGGCATATAAATACCTGAAGGGAGGGTGTGAGGACTGGGATTCTGGGATAGACCTTTACACATCCAACAAATGTGTGGTACAAGTACGATTTTATTGTGATGAATGCTGGTTTTCTTATGAGTTACTTTTGCCTTCCCTTTTTGACAGCGGAGTACGATGGCCTTGCCTTGGCCAACAGCCAAGTATAAAGTGAGCAGGAAATGAGTATAATAAGCCATGGCAAGCAGGAACAGAGTGTAATCAGCAACAACCAACAGGGGAACAACCTGCAAAGGTAGAGATCAGGGGGACATCCGTATGCAGATGTCCAAAAACACACAGAAGGAGCATACCCACACAGAGGAACCGTAACATACAGGAGCTAAGCTGTTGCCCAAGCCCAACAGGGAGACAAGTCACATTCCCCAAAGCTCAGTTGCACCACTTAGTCAGAACGGTAACTGGGGCAGTTTGAAGTTGATGATACGTGTGAATATGAATGAGAAGGTCTCCCTGACACCACCTTTCACTCAGTCTGCCTAATAAATCAAACCTAACAGCGTCATGTTTGATGTACATCACTTCTTTTTGTGCCATCTTTTCACATCACCACTAAAACCGGACCCAATGAGAATTGCCACTACTAGAACCAGGCTGCTCTGGAGTCTTCCATTAAACCTATCCATTTGTGTTCACAGGAAAACTATGCAACCTCTGGTTTAGAGATATAAAACCTGTTTAGCCTCCATGTATTCACTGTTATGGTATAATGGCGTACTATAATACTAGTCACATTGTATTACAAGTAATCTCCTTGACTTATGACAGGTCTGGAAGAAAAAAGTCTACTTAGTGTTGTGTTAGCCAAGCACAAATTAGTAAAACTTCATCTCAATCTCCTCCACTCCTAACCCACAATAAGGCGTGCACTGCTTGGCAGTATTGTCCAGAAAATTCACATAGCATAGTGGAAGTAGAAGAATGGACAAAGAATTGTGGTAAGGCAAGTTGAGGTCTAAAAAGATGGGGAGCATTAATTGATTGCTATTCATGGCAATGAGTAAAAGCAGCCATCAGCTCCTATCAGCATATATACTGTCCTGGTTTCGGCTGGGATAGAGTAAATTCTCTTTCTAGTAGCTGGTGTGGTGTTGTGCTTCGGGTTTGGTATGAGAGGAATGTTGATGGCACATTGATGCTTTAGTTGTTGTTAAATAGTACTTACACTGATCAAGGATTTTTTGGCTTCCCATGCTCTGCCAGGTGCAGGAGAAGCTGGGAGGGAGCATAGCCAGGACAGCTAACCCAACTGGCCAAGGCGATATTCCATACCATATGACGCCATGCTCAGCACATAAACTAGGAGGCGTGGTCCGGGAAGGCGATTCGCAGCTCTGTGGATGGGCTGGGCACCGGTCAGCGGGTGGTGAATAGTTGCATTGTGCATCACCTGCTTTGTATATTCTATTATTGTTGTTGTTATTATTACTACTGTTCCACTTTGGTTTATTTCAGTTATTATATTAAACCGTTTTTATCTCAACCCGTGAGTTTTCCCACTTTTGCCCTCCCAATTCTCTCCCCCATCTGACCGGAGGTGGGGGGTGAATGAGCGGCTGTGTGGTGTTTAGTTGCTGGCTGGGGTTAAACCACAACGTGTAGGAAGGGAGAAAAGCATTCTAAACCTGCCATGTGTTCTCCACAGTCCACACATTAAAACTGAAGTGAAGGCTTTAGCTGAACGAGGAGGCATCTCCTCTTTGGGTGCAAACATTGCCCAAACAGTGTTCATACTGTGTAGATATTTGTGCGGCATACAAAATCCTAAATTAAACCTGAGATAGGCACTTTATTATTATTATTAATCCTGGGAAGTTTAATACCCATGGCAATTTCCTGTGAAATCAAGAATTGTTTCAGTTGATTTTCCCACTGAAAAATAAAACTGATAACTTAATTCTACTGCAAAAGTGCCGCAAACTGGTATGCCACTTGTTGTTTGACTCCATACACACAGATATAGAAAAGGTAAGGACACGTGACAAGTTTCAGTTTGATGACCAAAATGAATCTTCTTTAGTTAAAAGTCTAAACTAAAAGACTGAGTTCTTTTTTTAACCTCCTTATTATGTGCCTGGAGTTGAGATTTACTCCTTCATTACAATTTTTCTTTATGGCACAAAGTGTTATCGGGCCCAGCACAACAGCTAGAAACATTTTTTCCTCAGGCATCCATGGGGAGCTCCTACTGTTGTTGATGAGCTGTGAGAGATGCATAGGACATCAGATTCAGAACCTGATATTTCCTTTCCAGACTTTCTTTAAAAAGACAGCTTATTTTGCTTTTGTAATTTGTGATGCTGCCTATGAGGCTCGATAATGACCTTCCACTGCACACTATTTAAAAAGGCCATTTGTGTCTTCCCTGAAAACTGTAAGGTCAGCAGAGCCAATAAAGAACTGAAAATCACAGTAACGCCTGATGGCTAAGAAATCCCCTAAAGCAAAGGCTGACAGGTAAAATTTATTCAATTTCTCAATAAAAACAGACAGATTGTGGTCAGGACTGGTGAGTCTCCCAAATCAAAAAGTACTAAAGCATAATCATCACACAAATGTCTACTTTGGGTGAGAGCCATATTAGCTCTAAATATTAGTTCTTTGAAAACAAATAGGAGAGGGAAAAAAACCACTGCTTTGAAAACAATGTGTGTAGCTTACATAGAAATGTATGTAGCTTACAGCAAGTATATACAGAGGCCCAAATTACAGAGAACTGTAAATCAGAACAAAATCAATACATGTCAGAAACGACCATGGAATAGAAAAAAATAAAAGATTTGGAAAATCTGAAGGAATGTAAGAAAAGTTCCATCTGCCCATAAAAAATATAGAAGAAAATACTTTTAAAAACAAAAATCTACTCAGATATATTCATGTCCAAAATATGTCTTAAATTATAAGTATGCCTGGAAAGAAGAACAGAACCACTTTGGCCTTCTAAATCAGTGTATTGCTACTTTATCCTAAGCCAGTCATTTATAGTTTGAAATAGCTACATACCCTTTTGACACAAAGAATTAAAAACATTATTTGTTATTGTCTCTGAGATTTGGTTTTAGTTCCAGCTCGGCAAGATGCATCTTTCCTTTTAAAAGGAGACTAGGCACCCTGAACATACTAAAGAGAAAACAACAAAGCTGGATTTACAGCTGTGATGGGAGGTGTGGGGAGGATTCTGGATTCTTTATCAGACTGTCAGGTTACAGTGTTTATTTTCTTCATTTACGAGTCAAAGGGTGACCTGCTCACTCTACATTTTGAAGTGATATGGTATCTCCTGAGAACAGTGGAACTCAACAAAAAGTGAGATTGCTTGGTATTGTTCTGGAGTGAAAATGAACACTGGAGACAAAAATGAACCAAATAGGCACGTTTATGATCTCTGTTTGTCTGAAAATCTTTTACTGTTTTTACTTAAGACATAAATATCTGGATTCAGCAAATAATGTTCTTAGTACTAATCCTTCTACTAACCTTCTACCAAGAGTGAATTCACCTCACCTAATATTTGTATCTACATTTGCATTTATACTGGTTGTGTAAGTTTTATTTGTAGTTAACTAAGCAAGGCAAGGGCAACTGTAAGGTGATTCCTCCTATTTCTCATAGATACTTATCTCAGGATGTAACGATTACCATCCTAGAGATACCTGCTTCTCTCCATTACATGTTGAGGGAACCCAGGCAACTAGATTAGACTGGTTGAAGTCTGGTGAGCTCATTATCATCCAATATGTGTTGCTGAATCAGGAGTAACCCAAGTGTGTCATTCTACAACTAATTAAAAAGTTAGTGATTACTTTGTCTGTGACACGTCTTGTTCAAGATCTTAGGAGAAGCAGGAGGCTCTAACAACTGACAGAGAGGTCACATTGGCAACAGTTCACTGGTATGTTTTGAATTTTGTGTGCTTGCAATTGTTGCCAAACTATGCAATCATTTGCTGTACCAGACCTTCATATTTTTAGGGGATATAGGTCCACAGCAGCTAACAGCCCTTTTTTCTTCAGCTTAGATACAGCCAAACACTTTGTTTCTTTGTCAGAATTAATTTTATTTTATCCTTATTCCTGACTTTCTGTTGCTATTAAATATGACAAAAATGAACACTCTGAAAATATGAGGTTGCTGTACCTAAAAAAATATCATAGACTTATGAAATACGTAACAAGAAAACTAAAATTAAGAAGGGTATTTAATTATTTCAAAATGAAGATATGTACAAGCTATTTTCTGTGCAATTATCTATAATCACATACCAATAGTAATAACTGTATGAACATTGTGGTGAATGGAGTTAAATCCAGTTCGTGGCCGGTCACGAGCGGTGTTCCCCAGGTTCAATTTTGGGGCCAGTCTTGTTTAATACCTTTTTCAATGATCTGGACGAGGGGGTCGAGTGTTCCCTCAGTAAGTTTGCAGACAACACCAAGTTGGGCGGGTGTGTTGATCTGCCTGAGGGTAGGAATTCTCTGCAGAGGRATCTGGACAGGCTGGATCATTGGGTTGAGGCCAACTGTATGAGATTCAACAAGGCCAAGTGCCGGGTCTTGCACTTGGGTCACAACAACCCCAGGCAACGCTACAGGCTTGGGGAAGAGTGGCTGGAAAGCTGCCAGGTGGAAAAGGACCTGGGGGTGTTGGTCGATGGCCAGCTGAACATGAGCTGGCAGTGTGCCCAGGTGGCCAAGAAGGCCAACAGCATCCTGGCCTGCATCAGGAATAGTGTGGCCAGCAGGAGTAGGGAGGTGATCGTGCCCCTGTACTCGGCACTGGTGAGGCCGCACCTCGAATACTGTGTTCAGTTTTGGGCCCCTCACTACAAGAAGGGCATTGAGGTGCTGGAGCGTGTCCAGAGAAGGGCGACGAAGCTGGTGAAGGGTCTGGAGAACAATTCCTATGAGGAGCGACTGAGGGAGCTGGGGTTGTTTAGCCTGGAGAAGAGGAGGCTGAGGGGAGACCTTATCGCTCTCTACAACTACCTGAAAGGAGGTTGTAGCGTGGTGGATGTTGGTCTCTTCTCCCAAGTAACAAGCGATAGGACAAGGGGAAATGGCCTCAAGTTGCGCCAGGGGAAGTTTAGATTGGACATTAGGAAAAATTTCTTCACCAAAAGGGTTGTCAAGCACTGGAACAGGCTGCCCAGGGAAGTGGTGGAGTCACCAACACTGGAGGTATTCAAAAAATGTGTAGATGTGGCTCTTCGGGACATGGTTTAGCGGGCATGGTGGGTTGGGTCGACAGTTGGATTTGATGATCTTAGAGGTCTTTTCCAACCTTAATGATTCTATGATTCTATGATTCTTCAGTGTTAAGTAACAAGGGGTGAGCAAGCGGCTGCGTGGTATTTAGTTGCTGGCTGGGGTTAAACCACGACAGATCTCCAATTTCTTTCCTCTAAACCCCATTTTAAAATGTCACCAGTAAGTAATGAGTAATAGATCTGAGTCTTCCAGCTATTCACTTTCTTATTGTCTAGGTTTCATAATTACTATGTGGGATTTCATATAAGAGCCCTGGAAAAATTCTTAACCAACAATCTAGAAAAGACCCTGCAAGCAGTTACTACTAGACTTGCTGTAACTTCCAGTTAGTAAAATGCAGGATTTTCATCTTAAAATGACAATGTACTACATATCCCGATACATAAGCCTTCTTACAGTGATAAATGATTCTTGAGTTTTCCTGAACTAAGAGGGTATAACCATACCATTTCACAAACTGCATCTTATTTTATGTTTTTTTTTTTTTTCATTTCTGTCACTTCTGTGTAATGGAATCCTAAAATATTTCATTTGAATAAATATGCAAATATGACTCATGACTTGCACTGTAAAGGTAGGCCTTAGCCATAAATTAGACAAAAAGTCTAAGCTAAAAGTTAAATGGAACACAGAATCCCATTAGTTATGCAAGGGGAAAAATGAACAGAATTTTACTGTCTTATCTAAGGTATGATGTAGGGATAAATAAAGCAATTTTGAAGAATTATTGCTATTGCCAAGTCACAGAGAATAGATGAACAGATCAGCTACTAATGACAGAGGTCCTTTCATTTGCACCTCAGAACTATGCTTGCAGCCTAGGTAGAAAAGCTTTTTTCATGTTTATATGTATGTTATATAAAAATATTTTACATAAATACCTTATAAATATCCATATATAAACTCGAACTATTTCCACAGACAGAAAGGGGTTGATGCATATGCTGTGATTTTCTACCATCTCCTGGGGATCAAAATGCTATTAAATAGTTCAAAATATACAATGATATTGCATTTATAAGGAGGGAAAAAAGGTCCTGTCATCATTTATCAGTCAGTGGAAACATGGATGCAAAACTGAAATTCAAAGTTTTAAGATCTTAGTGACCTGACATCCCAAATTCACACCCCACATTTAATGAAACCTAACTCACCCAGCCCAAAGCAAATTCTGATACGGATCTATTCCTTGAGGAACTGGCCAATACCTATTCAAAAGTTGAGATATAAACAGTCAAAGAAAAGGAATTCTGGATTTATAAATATCCTGAACAGTCATAGAAAAGGAGCAGACAGAGTGGAGGAACATGCATTTTCATTCCTGTTTTCTAAAACTGCATTGGTAACTAGCCAAATGGAATTTTTATAATTTTTGGTCATCACTTACATATTTTTATTTCACAAGATGAGCAATATATAACCATTTATATTACAGGTAGCTCTTTCCAAATGTTTTGAATTCTGCTTTTGAGTACATGTTCTCAAAAGCTTGTACTTTCTTTTTTACTTGGTATGTAGAGATTAAAACTCAAAAGTCTCCAGTTTTCATGTGCCACAGGACTAATAGCTGGTAAGTATAAGTTACCTATGCTTTCAGGATTGATCCTGTGAAGACATATGCAGCTAACTAATTTTATGCACAACAAACCTACTTGTGCATAAACGAAATACTTGTATAAACGAAATATATGCATAAAAGTTTGCAAGTTCTGGGCCTTAGCCAGTTTCACAAAATAGCTTGCAACGTATATGAACTGTTCAAAGATTCCTCATACAAATACAAAACCTTTTTCATTATTCTATTTGGAACTGATTTGTAAATAGATGGTTTCTTAGAAATACCAGCCTTTACCTCTGACAGGTGAGGCAAGCAATTACCCCAACAAGTCATTCCTCCTTGTGAATGTTTTCTGGTAAAACAGCACATTTTAAGACATGACTCACCATAATTTATTAACTCCATCAAAAGGGAAATAACTGTGTAGCTGACCTTGCTAAACAATGTGCGCAGAAAACTCTGGGTAGCAAAAAAAAAAAATTAAGATGCAAGTAAATGAAAAGCAGGCATCACTCCCTTTTCTGGTTTAGATCAAGATCCTCAGGATACATAAGAGATGTCATGCAGTATGGATTTTCTGAGGCAGACAGATCCCCTTTCTTCCCCCCCTTCCCTAACCCAACACTTTGCACTGTAGCATTGCCTCTTTCCAAACACCATTGTAATGGCTGCTGGCTGCATTTTCTCTTCTGCCCGTATTAGAGTTTCAGCCAAGCTTGAAAGTTAAAATAAGCCTGGCTCTCAGATCTATCTATATCTAAAAGCAAAATAAATTCTAAGGACAACTAATTTATCCTATTTTTTTGTTTTCTTTAGGCCTTATCTCACTAAAATAACAAATGTTCTCACTATCTGTAAATATTTAACAGAATATGTATATGTACCTAGATCTTTCTTGGTTACAAAAATGTATTGTTGGTATTCTCTAAGAAATCTAAATAAATTACATTTTCCTCCCAACATCCACAGAATTTCAAAGGGATGGGAATAACTGTGATTTGAAAATGGCCAAACAACTAGCTATTCAGATATTCAGCCAAAAAACCCAGACATTACATCAAAATATAAAAAATAAAGCCATGGTCATAAATCACTCTTTTTATAWAATATTGAAACAGCATTGAGATTCCTATCCAAACTTAGAAATCTTTCCAAGGTAATCTGTCCAAGGATCCCAATTAGCCATATACAAAAAGTCTACGTTTGATGTTACTTCACAGAGGAAACTTGTAAGAAAATACTTTTCAAAATACAACATAGGTGAAACATTCTAGGCTCAATCCCAGAAGTGCAGAGTGGAGTGACATATATCATGAGGTATACCACTAGTAATCATAACATAGGTCATAACAGTGTTTTGGCTTCGTATGTCATATAGCACATCTAATAAACCAAACATTTCCAACTGTAAATTACTGAAGAATGAATTACTGGAGTTTCCAATTCTTGTGGTTCCCCAGATTGCTTTTTGTAGTTCCCCCGACTGCCTCTCTGTTAACCAATATTTTATTTTAATAATTTCTTTTTGTTGTTATAAATATCAGAGTATTTTAATGAAGGTTGATATGACAGCCCTTGGGATTATTTAGAGTTCTTGAAAATTGCAAATATTTGGTGTTGCCCATATGACTTGCCATGTCTAACTTTTATGAGTAAGATCGATATGAAACAAGGTCTCACAGATTAGTGATTCAGCAACACCATTACTGAAGTTACTGAAGTTATTCTTTTAAACAAATGAATGTAAAATTATATTGGATGAATGGTCTTGGAACTCCAGAGTTATGAAATAAGCTAATTCTACTTGGAAAAAGAGAAGAAAAAAGATATTCTGTGTGAATTTCCAAAACTGTGTGTATTAAATGATTTTAACAATAAATGTATGTGCTTATGTGGGTCACGCAATAAAAAATGAGCTGTGTTACATGATTTTGTACACGTTCCCTAATGAACCATTAATGATTTGCATAAGATAAGATTTGCATAATGACAATATTTTAATTGTCATTAAAATAATCAAGGATGGAGACAAGACCTGTAATTCTGAGAAGAGAACTAAAAGACAAGAAATTCTGTGTCTTCTAGCTTCAGCTTCTTGGTTTCTCTGTTTCTTATGTACTCTAAGTTACTATCTTGTTATGAGGATTAATTAATTAATTTTTTTGTTTGGAAAAATAAAGAAAAGCCATGGCGATCAGGAGTATCATAACAATAATTTTTTAAAAATATCATCTGTTGAATTGTTCACACTAAATCATACAATCATGGCAATGTTGTCTGTATGAGACCTCTAGGAGACATCTAGGGTAGCCTCCTGCTCATAGCAGGACCATTGCCAACTTTAGAGCAGGCTAGCTGTGGATACATCCAGCTGAATTTTGGAAATCTCTCAATATGGAGATCCCACAAACTCCCCTGGGCAACCCATTCTAGTGCTTCATTAACTTTAGGGTGAAGAAGTTTTTCCTAATCTATAATCTGAATCTCCCAAACTGAAGTAATTTGTGGTCATTACTCCTTGTTATACCACCTACTACTATCAAGAATTTGGCCTTATCTTTATAACTCCCCTTCGCGTTGTTGCAAGCTGCTACAACATTGCCCCTTAGCTTTCTCTTCAAACTAAACAAGCCCCCGTCCCTCAATCTCCATCCATAGATCACATGCTCTAGGCCCCTGACCATCTTCGTTGCACTCTGCTGGACCTTCTCCCAGTTTCTCTGCATCTGTTTTGAACAGGGCATCCAAAACCAGACAAAGTATTCCAGGAGGTCCAGTCTCACCAATACTAACCATAAAGCAATAGTAACTTCTCTCAACCCATTGGCCACATGCCTCGTAATGTAGACCAGTGTGTATCATGTGACTTATAGACCTGGACTTCTCCTGTGTGTTTCCCATGCTATGTGAATTGATGCACAGGTATCTGAGATAGGCCTCCAGTCACACTGCTTTCTCCGTGGAAATATGAGACTCTCCTTCTTGCTGTGTTCCCAGGCACTTCCTTACTGCCTCTCATGCCTCCTTACACTTCTCTTCAGGCTTTGGTCACCATTCCTCAGGAAACCTAGATTAAAGTCTTCCTCACTTGTTGGCAAAGATGCTCTTGCCCCCTCATGTTAGTCCATCTCTCCCCTGTGGTTTTTATTCTTCAAAGCTAACCAAGCAGTTATCAAAGACAAAGCCTTGCACATGACATCAGCTGTGCAGCCAGGCATTGACCTGCCAGATGCCTTTCTGTTCCACTCAGAATCAAGACTGTGAGGTGTAGGAATAAAGAAAAGTAAAGACAAAGAAGTTTTCAGCATAACATGTTGTTTTCCCTGTGTTGTTTCTTTGTCACAATGATCTACTGAACTTGTCACCATTCTATTTTCCATTGCAGGTTGTGCTTTCTGCAAGTCTTAAAAATCACCTATTAACTTTTGCCTGTTTGTAAATTTTTTATGGCAAACACTCTAGTGGGAAGATCTTTTTTTTCAAATTACAAAAACATAAAATGAAAGTAAGAAAATCAGAAACATCAGAGCTGTGATCTGTATTGAAAAAAAAATCCACAGGATTTTGAGAGAAAAAAAAACAGATCATGGCTATTAAAGAAATAACAATGTTAGTGAAACAAAGTTTACCTGTCTTTCAGAAAACAAAGCTGAATCCAATCAGTTTTCTTAGGTCTGCTCTGAATATGTCTAAACAGCACATTTTAAAGCAGAAATCTGTACAAAATTGTTCTTTATTATTGCTTCTGTAACAACCGTAAGCGTAACACCAAGGAAGAGCTGGGTGCTCTTAGAGCTTTGTTTTATTTTTTTGGCTGAGCTGCCCCTTCCAAGCATATTTGCTTTCTCCTGTGTCAATATGTGAGTTCTTAGCCTGGAATTAAAATGATTACCCCATTTTTATCAAAATATGTTTTTGGGGAGTGAGAGAAGAGATATTGGTACAGTTTAGAAATTAAGTAGCTAGTGGTCTGACTAGGGATATACCCAAGTTAGTAAGTGTTTAATAAACTGAGGTTATATCGTGTGACAATGAGCTGCTATTTCCCAGATGATGTACTCAGTGTTACAGAGCGATTTTTACATTTTCCTGTAATAATACTTAATCAATGTTCTCTTTCAGTCCACATGTAAGACATCAATGAATCATTACTTTGGGAGTGAATACCAGTTTTACCTGAGCTGCATCTGTCAATACTTTACTCTGCATGATTTCATTGAAGCAAAACAGAATAAAAATTTCACATTCAAAAAGCAGATTGAAATCAACATGCCCAGCCTTGCAAAGACGATAGAGAAAACCAGTATCCAACAAAAAATACCTGCCTGCTTGCAGTATTGGTGACATGGCAATTCAGGCCAGATAAGAAGTGCCTCCAATTAATTTAAACAAGTACCCACTTGTATAGGGGAGACCAGTCTCTAGGCAGCAGCAGCTGTAAAGCTTGGAAGCATAATATTGAAGATCTGAAGAAGAGAGGACCAAATAGAGAAAAATGAGATGGCTTCAAGAAGACCTACTATAAGACTATACTTTCAAAAATGCGGGGAAGTCTCAGTGTGCACCCAGTCTGGGAACACCATATGAGCCCTTAAATTATATCTACTGGCTTGTGAATATTTCCCTTTTCTTTTGCCTCTTTCTTATTCTCTTTGCTCCACTATGACCATTACGAAGCACTGCATCTTTTACTTTTCTACATTGATCAAGACATTAGTCTTAGTTCAGCTTTCTATTGATAGAACATAGGAAATGTTTTCATCCCACATTATCAACATGAACGTTATTTAATAATACAATCAGAAATAAAATTTTCATAATCTCTCTTTTTCTGCCAATAATTAGTCAAATCACACAGCAAGGAGAAATCACACTTTACCTGTTGTAAACATCACTTGTTTAGGATTATTCTTGTCTCTGAAAACGTTAGAAAACCACAAGAGACTTCTCTAAACATTTTTACTGATAATGTGCTAAAAAGAAAAGACCTAATCAGACAAAAAATTAACTCTAAACAATTCACCCAGCAATACTGTTCCTATTAGTTCCTCTGCATACTTGAGTTAAATTTCTTAATGTTTCCAGATTAGTCCTTTACTTTTTGATCTGTCCTTAAGGACTGATTAAATTAATTGGACTGTTTAGCTTGCCTCCCATTTAATACTCTTTTCCATGTTGTAAATATAACTATTTCCCCTCAGTTTTCTTCAAACTAAGGAACACCAGCTTGCAAACTTCTCTTGTAGGTCTTACTTGCTAAGCAAATCTTTACTGCTCTATTTAAATGCACAAGAAAGTTTTACTCTTGATATTCAAAGACGACTAAGCATGACTCACTTAGCAACCAGCATTCCATCACAATCTATCCACAAGAGATCACTGGTCCCCAGACTTTTTTAAGTCCAAATACCCTGTGAATACCACTACCTTACTTTTGGTAAGTTCAAATATACATAAATCATAAACCATGTATTAATGATGGAAATGATGGGGAAAAAAACTACATTTACACAGCGTAACAGGCATTCTGCTTGCATTTTTATTTTACATTGTACACTGTTAATCTCAAATTAAATCTGAAGTCACATGCATGAATCACATACGAAATGCATGCACATAAAGAAGAGTAAACCAAAGCATTATGTGCAGGACAGTTGAAAAAATCATTTTATTTATTACCAGTACGGCTTCTGCTGGAGTACCATGTTGTATGCTGCTCATAGTACCTGAAGACAGACATGACTCCTTCAGCTCAAAGAGTAACTTGGATGATCAGAGGCTTAAGAAAAATAACATAGGAGGGAAGACTGAGAACTGGATTGATACAGTCAAGAGAAGACTGAGAGGATCAGGAGAACAGTCTTAAAATATGCAAAAAAAATTTCCACAATGAAATAACAGTTTCTCCATGGCTCTGTGAAACAGACAAGAAGTAGTGGACTAACTGCAGTAAGTGAGACTATCTTAAGCATCAGGAAAAGCTTCTCAAAGGTAAGACAGTGAAGCACTGGGACACATTGCCTAAGACTGCGAAGCTTCATGACTGGAGGATTTTTGAAAAACATTTTGTTTATACAAATTTCTGTCAGGAATTACTTAAGTAGAATTTATCTTGCTTTGCAAGGATATGCTAAAATTTATCTCCTGAGGGCCTTTCCAGTTCTACTTAGCAATTTGAGATATTTCCACCACTACCATTAAGAAAACAAAGAGCAAACCAAATCAATAGAGAGACAGGTACAAAATATTCCATTTAAATGAAAAAAAATTAAAACAAAACCCCACCTTTTTACTGTGAGGGTGGTCAAACCCTGCAACAGGTTGGCCAGAGAGGTTGTGGAGTCTCTGTCCTTGGAGACATTTTAAACTCGACTGAATATGGCTCTGAGCAACCTGCTCTAGGTGACCCTACTTGGAGCAGGGGATTGGACTCAACAATCTCCATAGACCCCTTCCAACCTCATCCATTATGTGTGTGACATGTGATCAAATGTTTCAAATACACTTAAACCATCTGCCACTCAGGCTGTGACCAAGGCCTTGATCCAGCTTGTTTGCAGTTAGTAGTCTTACAATTTATTTATTCTAGCTTTTGTTATAATTCAGGCTCTCCTGCTTCTTAGAGAAATGACAGCAAGAGAAAACAGGGGTTGGGCAAATGCCTGAAGTATCAGTAATTGCAGTTTTACAGATCAGTTCTCACCTTGGTCAGAAGGGAAGCAACCCAAACATCTGGGTATTCAACCATGAATTTGAGAACAAAATGTCTATTAAAAGTAGGCAAATATTCATCTCAGCTGCTATCAGTTATAATAAGAACTGTGCTGCGGAAGACTCTTCCCAAAAAATGCACATCTTTGCATCCTGTAGTATAGAGATTTTTGTAATCAGTGCATTTTTCTTCATGATTCTTTTAAATAAACAGCTACTGAAATCTGAACACAGGCTGTCATTACCATGGAATAACTGCTCAATTAAAAATGCAGATTAAATTAAGTACTTGTCTTTAAACACTAGTAAATAAAACAAGCATAAATACGTCATTTTGCTAAGTTGTGTATAGAAAAATAAAGATTTTACCAATACACAAGTTTTTAATTTTTTTAAGATGTATTGAATATTAACACTGTGATAGTTGGAAAATCTGAAATACATTTATGGTTTTCATGCAAGCATTCCAATAGCTCATAATAACACGGAAGCTTATAAACAGGAAAACATTTAAATTCAAGCTAAGCCCTACACTTCTACACTTCACTTTTTTTTTTTTTTTTAAATTTTAGTGATAGTCCTATTGAGTGGTAGTCCTCTTTTGATAAACACATTAAAAAACTATGCTTCAAATTAGATAATATTAGACAAATAGGCATAACGTTTTAACAGGAAGAATAATTAATGGTTGGAGCACCTTCAAAAAACTAGGATGGGTTTTCCGTCCTTGACACATTTAGGTTAAGCCCAGACATTGTTCTGAAGATACACTCAAGTTTGCATAGCAATTAATTAAAGGGAGATTCATAGCTGTCCTGGTTCCAGCTGGGACAGAGCTAACTTTCTTCCCAATAGCTGGAGAGGGTGCTGTGTTTCAGGTTTGGTAATGAAAGGAATGTTGATGGCCCATTGATGCTTTGGTTGTTGCTGGGTGGTGCTTGCACCCAGGACTTTTCAGCCTCCCATGCTCTGCCAGGTGCAGGGGGAGCTGCGGGGAAGCATAGCCGGGGCGGTTGACCCAGCTGGCCAACGGGGTATTCTATACCATGTGACATCATGTGCCGTACAAAACTGGGGGCAGGGGGGCTCTGGGGGTTTGTCACATGCGGTTTGTTCAGGGCGCGTGAGTTCGTTTGGGACACGTGGGGGGTGAGCAGTTGGGTTGTGCATCGCCTGTTTTGTATATTCTGTTATTGTTATTGTTATCATTGTTGTTATCACTGTTCTACTTTGTTTTATTTCCATTATTAAACTGTTTTTATCTCAACCCGTGGGTTTTCCTTTGTGTGCCCTCCTGATTCTCTCCTCCATCCTATTGGAGGTGGGGGGTGAGCGAGTGGCTGCGTGGTGTTTAGTTGCTGGCTGGGGTTAAACCACGACAACAGCCTACAAAATGGAGACAGTCAGTCAAGATAAAAACAAAGGTACTGACTGTCTGGGTTCGTAGTCAATGGATGTGTAAACTCTCGTGCCTTTCATTGGAAGTTGAGAGTATTTAACATCTTTCCAGAAGTTCAGCCCTAATTGGTTTGTCAGCAAAGTATGTGTTCACGGTTTCTCAATACATAACCTTGGACCAGCAAGGTGAAAGCATGGGCTCAACAGAGTAAGTGGCAAATCTGCCACTGAACTTAAGAAAATCAGAATTTCTCTGGGCTAGTAGCATTCTCAGTACTGAAAAAAATGCAACTGCCTTTGACTGTTTCCCCTAAGGTACAGCCCCCTAGCCTCCAAAAAGATTTAATGTTATAATTATTATTAATAAAACACACACTTCATTAAGATAACTCACTAAAATTGCAAGGTAGTTGTTTTCCAAACCCTGCAATTATACATTGCCTGCAAGACACCAGCCTAACATTGTTTCTGTTGACAGCACTGAGAGTCCAGTTACGCTTATTAAAATTTTCTGTACCTCATAAATTGTATTCATTTTTAATACTTGGATCAGAAATTGGAAACCATATTCAAGAAAACCTACACAAATAACATGAAAGTATACATAAATTAAAAGAAATAAGCAAAGTTAGATGAGAATTTGAACTATTTCTAAACTTCCAAAAGTTCTTCAGGAGTATTAACAAAACTATGTCTGAGATGGACATACGTATTTCTTCAATTGCCTTACGGTATAACTACCATTTTTAAAGCATATCCCAGATACTTCCATCTTCTCTTACACATAACTTAAGAGAAAAAGGAACATTGACATTTCTGACTGGTCCTGTCACGTTATGAATTTATTCCATTCAATACTATTTGTTTCTCTTAGGCACCTCCTTTCTAAGGCATCCAGAGGCCTATCTATCACTACAGTGGATTTCCAGATTTCATTTCCATAAATTGAGGCAGAAAAATAATTTAACTTAAGACCTGTATGGGTTATAGATTTTCAATTATTAACTCCTGGTTTGTACTTTAAAAAAAACAGTCTTCATGTCAACCTACCACCCGCTCTTCTTCTGGGCATCCGTACTTACTAACATGTTACTACCAACTGTATAACTGGATACTCTTTGTGTCCTTTTGCCATCTTCGTGATAGGATCTGTCATGGGTTTTTACTGAAGACATTTTTTTTTCATAACTGATTATTTGTCCTATCTTTAGTAGAATGAGAAGAACTTGTGGTCTTTATTTGCATGGTGGCTAAACTGCCATACAGAAGAGCTGAGTTTTGCTAATGACATGCAATTTGTCTTTTCTTCTTCACCTCTTTTTTTCTTCTCTCATGCAAAGTCAGTGGCAGTCCTAAAGAAGAGAAGTAAAGGAATGCATTAATATTTGACATTACATCTATGTCAAACCATTCATTTAATGCTACACTTGCTTGAACTGTGAATGTTGAATCTTGAAGAAAACGTTCCTAGTGAAAAAAAAACATCCAGCTTTTCAAAGGACTCCAACATAAAAAAAGTTTAATTTTTTAAGCGGCAGAAGAAACTCCTTTTCTATGCTCATATAACTCAAATAATTTGAAAGAATTCTCTTCCAATTTTCCCGTTAAAAATAAGCAGTTCTGATGAAAAACAAGCAGGAAAATGCCAGGTGAAAAAGTAATTTTTTGGGAGGTCATGTATCACTGGAAAAGCTTTGAACAAAACTATTGTCTGAACTATAATTATAGCACTCTGAGAACAATGCTGTACTAAAATAAACCCCACTGCCAATTGTGAGACAAATTTGTTGTTGCACTGCTGCTGAAATCATTCGTTGTGCAATGCCAGCAGACATAACATTTTGCTTTCAGTGCCCACCCACAGCTACTCAGAAGAGAAAGGACACGTACTGCACTTGTACAATTAGCCAGTCAGATAGATTAGGAGAAACTGTTCAGCTCTGCCAACTAAGCAAAATGGCATTATAAATATGCCAAATAAGGGTATAAATATAACTTTCTGTTCTCTGCATTTGCAGTGAATCTTCATGAGTTCTCTAACACGGGACAGAATCAAAAGTCAAAAGCAGACACTGCAGATTTCTTGCCCTTTAAAGGACAGGGGATAGTATCTGGCATTAAACAGACTACCTGCAAGGATGGTGATTCAAAGTAGAAATTAACTCAGAGTGGGAATTTACAGTGAGAATTCACTGTCTTTATTTTCTCACCATTTATGGAATGACCTAATGCCATTAATGCAGCGAAGTATTTCAAGAAATGCTAATTCTGGAAAAAGGACAGATTTTGGTGTCACGTATAGGCACAGGCCTCTAGAAGTTATGCTGTAATGCCCAAGATAGATAGGAAATTTCTTTAGAGAAGTCATGAACCCATGAGGAGAACTCAACACTAATTACAAGTCTACCACAAATAGCTGTGGAGAAGCCACTCCAAGATCTTGCTCTTTCAGTCTCCCAAAAAGAATGAGGAATTTTCCTTCCAATTACTGAGATGAGAAGAAAGTATTTTCCATCCTTCTTCTTCCTCATTTCACTACAACACAAGCCTGTTCTGTGCAGAGTGAAATAATCAAAAGAGCACATTTTGAAAGACTACTGTGTGGACTTAGGTCTCACAATCTGACAGAGCAATGAAGAATTCATATCATCTAGCGACAGCTGTTCAGTGCTGCTAGGTTCTGGATCCTGTTGCCTGCCTACTGAAGGGCTGTACCTTACCCTATGAACACCATAAGCTCTCTTAAAATTAGATGTCTCGGTGAATATAGATGATAGAGCTGTGTTAAATGCCATTGTAAGGAGTCTAATTCTATAGATCCATAAGGAATTTACAGCACACGTTTATTTACCTTGCTTCATGGCTGTTTTGCTTCCTGTGGTGGCTACACTGTTACCAGGACTAATTATTTTAAAGATATAGTTTAATTTACACTGCTGTTCTTTTCACTGCCACCAATATGAACATATCTACAGTTAAAATACTCTCAGCAGAGTTAGATCTTTTACCAGCCACTGCAGTCTTCCCACTATGGGATAATGTAGCTGGAACAGAAAGCAGAAAACCTCTATTGTGTAATAAATTCAGGCTTATGTTATTGGCTTAGAGAAAGTATTACTATGCTAGTAGGTCTAAGGGAAAGTTTCTCCAGGATATGCTTGATAACACAGCTATTTAGGAGAATTTCCAGAAGTAAATTCAACAAAATCAGCAAATTCAGCACACAAGTAAGACAGTCATTGTGCTTCATCTGTTTTCCCTCCTATCCCAAATAAAGAGAAGAAAAGAAACTAGTGTTGTGCTCTTATACCAGGGAATGCTGCAATATTTGTTAATAGAACTATTGCAATGTTACAAAATTAATTTTTTCTGTTGAATGTTTTCAAGGAACCAAAACTGTGGGGTTTTTTAAAGCAGTAAGTTATTATTTAGCAAAACTGGGAAGAAATTCCCATGACACTTCCATGTTTAAGGTCCATGTTGATGGACCTTAATGATGATCATGATGATGTACGGTTCAGGTTCCTCACTGCCCAGATAATGGCCGACAAAATGCTTCTCATGGCTTAGAAGTYTAAATTTCCCACCTGCCAGTTACCCTCCCTCACTTTTTCCTAATCGGATCTGATTACTGAAATTGACCTTGAGCAGTTCCTTTCTTGCCTGAAAAAGCCTCCCCCCTAGAATGTGTATTTTTTTCTGGTTAGTTTTGTAGAGGACTGTATCCAACCTATCTTATTTGAGACATGTCCTTTGACTTCACATTTGAAAGATGGGACTGTCTGCATGAATAGAGACTGACAGGATCAAATACCTGATATGTAAATTCTTCAAGCTTTTGAAGCCAGTAACACTAACTCTATGAATAAGGGTTCAATAATGTCACTAGCGAGTTCACGGTCTGACCCAGTATCTACTAAACATCCCACAGGCAAATAAAAACAAAAGTTTCTTGATGCAGTGTTTAAAACCTAAGGTCTACAATATGACTAGGTATAGCACAGTTGTGATGGGAAAGAGGGAAAAGGGTCAGAAATTGAGAAGCAGAGCAGAAACTGCACATCCATTGTTCCACTATCCATTAAAAAAAGCTGCATCTAAATATTTATCCAGCCCCAAGTAAACAAACTGATAAAATAGGAGGCAAAAGACCAGACAGGGCTGAGCATTGGTGGTCTCAGTTCTGCCTAGTCCCATGTCAGAAGGGAAGTAATTGATCTTCGGGCAAACCGGTGAATACACTGAAGGGCAATTTCTTGAGGAACAAAGTCCTGAAAGACCTACACAGGTTGGAGGAACGTGCCAAGAGCAACGGCATGAATCATGAATTTCGGCAAGGACGAATGCAAATTCCTCCACTTGGGGAAGGAGGAACCCCTTGCAATCATAGAGACAGGGGTCTGACTGGCTAGGGATTAGCTCTGCAGAAAAGGCAGCTAAGATGGTCAACAGCATCCTGGACTGTATCAACAGAAGCACAGCCAGTAAATCAAGGGAAGTGATTATCCCTCTACTCAGCACTTGTTGGACTGCATGTAGAAAACTATGCCCACTGTTGGACGTCCCAATACATGAAAGACTTGAGTCAGCTGGAGTAAGTTCAGTGGAGAGACACCAAGATGGTCTGGGGGCTGGAACACTTGCCTTATGAGGAGAGGCTGAGGAAACTGGTCTTGTTCAGCATGGAAAAGAGAAGGTTTCAGGCAGAGCTAATAGCATTCTTGCAACACATATAAGAAGCCAGGCCAGTCACAGTGGTGCATGCAGGGAGGATGAGAGGCAGTAGATACTAAAACAAGAAAGGTTCAGATTGGATAGAAGGGAAAAAATATCACTGTGAGGACAGCGAAAAGGAACAGGTTCCCCAGAGAGGCTATGCAGTCTCCATTTTTGGTTGCCCTTTCTTGTACTGGGGAGCTTCCCCCAGTACAAGACAGACATGGATTTACTGGAGCAAGTCTATGTAAAAGACACAAAGATGATTAAGAAACTGGAGTGTCACTCATAGAGAACAGGCTGAGAGAGCAGGGATTGTTTAGCCTAGAAAATAGAAGGCTTGGGGTAATCTTATAAATGTTTATAAATATCTGATGGCAGGGTTTAAAGATGGAGCAAGACTTTTCTCAGTGGTGCCAAGTGACTGAAGAGGAGGCAATAGGCACAAACAGAAACACAAGAAATTCCATCTGAACACAAGTAAAAACTTCTTTACTGTGAGGGCAATCAAGTAAATCAAGTACTGGATCAAGTTGCACAGAGAGGCTGTGGACTGTCATTCCCTAGAGATACTCAAAACCCAACTGGACGTGTTCCTGAGCAACCTGCTCCACCTGACCCTGCTTTTAGCTGGGGTGGGGACTGGACTAGGCAATCTCTGGAGGTCCCTTCAAACCTCAACTTGTTTGAAGTTGATTTGTGCAATTCTGTGGGAGGCTGTGTAGTTATGACCAGACTGGATAAATCCCTGAGCATGACTCTGATGCTTAATTGTAGAAATCCCTTAATTGTAGAGTTAACTGCAACACTGCAAATAACTTAATGGCACAGTCATGTCTGAACTTTCTTTTAGGTCTACTACTGTCAAAAGTTAACAACCATCAAATATAAAGCATTACACTTGAATCCATGAGAAGCAACCCAGACAAATACGCTTATTAACAGTAGACTTCACAGCGAACTTCACAGTAATACTATTTGATGAAATCATAACTGAAATAATGAAGCAAAGAGTTTTACTTACCTCCATACGCAAAGCTGTGAAAGACATGGTTGAGAGGAGATGGAAAGATGATAGTAACATCTAAAGAAAAGACTACAAGAAAATTATGAGGAATAGCTTTGCGAAAGTTTTTTATTTGGAGAAACAGTTTGCCTGCAAGCATAAAAATGAAAATCAAKAAAACCTTTGTCATGTATTCAAAAAGAAAAAGAACAAAACTGCAATTGCTGCATACATCCTATGTGTAAAAAGGTACAAGTGGGCTAAATCTTGCTCAGTTATGTACATATGGAGTCCAGATTTTATAACATATATCTGATGATGGAAACTATCCTGTATAAGGAAGAGCAGAAATGAGACCCACCATGATTGCCTATTTAGAAAGAGACAGACAGACAAACGTGTCCTCGTCTAGTCTGGTTAATTGTTTTGAGTTAAGGAAAACAACTGAAAAATGACAAATGAGTTATGAAGTTTCCATAATGAGGGGACATTGACTGTCTAACAGCTTGGCATCCAAAGAGAAACCACAGTAACAGCTGCCCTTCCAACGAAATAGTAGTTCTATATATAATTAAACATAAGCTTACAGGAAAACAAAGTCTGCATACCCATCTGAATATCCTCCAAATTAAAAGGTCTCTGGAGAATAGCTTCTAAATCCTTGGTTCATCCTTGCTAGAGAGAAAAAAGGTTTGCACAAGCTACAGGGGAGAATTAGGCCCAAATACTTCTGAAAAAAAGGACACAAAAATGGATTGATTCAAAATGGTACATACTGAACCCACAGCAAAACCAAAACTGGTTTCAATTAGTTTAATGTGTCTATGTTAGGACAGCATTATCTGTGAAGRAACAATAGAAGAGAAAGCAATTACAAGAGAAGCAATTAACTGAAAGTTAGAGATTCTCAGAATCAGCAAAGAGAAGGAAATGCTGTGAAAAATTGAAGATGAGAAGGAAAATATTCAAAGTATTCTTCTAAAGGTCAAGGAAAATATCAAAGAAACTACTCAATGGAAATGTCATTAACTTTAAAATCCTGAGAGTAGCAGCAAATAGAAGGACTTGTACAATATGCTTGGTTGAAAACATACCCTGAATGACTCTTACTACAACTACATTTAAATTACGTATTGTATTGCAAATATGATTTGTTTAAAAAATTTTAAAAAAAAAGTTGTCTGCCACCAACATTGTTTAATGTTCCAATGAAGAAGAGAGAATACTTTTCAATAGCCCAATAAGCTATACATAAAAGCAAGAAAATAATTATCTCAGTGAATATATATTTCAGAGAGATGAAAAGAGTTAAAACTAGAACCACAGTAAATCGGATTTATTTCAACATTTTAAGTTTAGCCAGAAAGCTGAGATCCATTTTGCTGGATAAATGTCAGCTACTCCTACTGAATAGACTTTTACTGAACACAGGCTTTGATGTCGTCTTATGCAATTGCTATAGTCTGTTACAACATTTCAGTTTTTCTAGAAATATTTTTTGCTTCTACAAATCCATCTTCCTTTTTAAATCCTCATGGTAATCCTCAGCAGCCACTTATCCAGATGAATTTTCAGTTTCTGAATAGAGGAAAGATAAAGGCTAAAATTTTCCCACACTTTTATTTCCTATTGGAATATAGACTACATCTCATTCAGTGCAGACGAACAAAATGTCAGGAAAAAAAAAGAGAACAGTGAAAGAGCATATTTGTCTCCCCAATACATTTTAAAACATATTAGTACTACTACTATCTAGAAATATATACAATAGCATAAACTGCAGCTTCTGCATGGATTGGGAAATCCACATCCAAAAAAAAAGCAAGCTATTTTTATTTAATGTACTGATGCTGTAAAGCCAAATATTTATTTCAAAAGAAGGACTCGATAAAACAAAATCAATTGGTTGCAATATTGTTTTTGTTATTTACAAGCTATTAGTAATATGTAATAATTATAATACTGTAATTCTAGCAATTTGTGATTGCATGGTTTTAAAAAATTAAGGTTAAAAGAAGATCAGAAGAGCAGGAAAATCATATTATTAAGTATTCTGGGTGACACAGTCATTAGATGTAGAGCTCTCACGGTCCATCCAAATCTGAAGAGCACCAAGTGTTAAAACAGAGAACRGAATTCTGTGCTTGCTGAAAACAGCAAACCTCATTTAACGTCAATTGGATCAATATTTCACCTACATAAAACTCTAATATCTTCAGTGGAAACAACTCTACTGAAGCAGAGGCTACAAACTATGACTTGACCTTATTTTTTAACAGATTACAAAACCAGAGTGTATGTACAATTTATATTTGTGTAGCCCTTACAAACAAATCTTTTATTTTCTACAGGATTTCAGTACCCTCATTTTTCTTTAAACTCCCACAGTCTTTCACACAGAAGAATGAGTTTTCCAGAGGAGCTATCTGACTAGTCACACAACACTACTGCTATAAAGGTTGCTTCGGTTGACATTGTTTGAACGACTATGGTCCACTAACTTGAAAAGGGCTTGGAAAGTCAGGGCACTATGTAAAAAAAAAAACAAAAAAACATTGATCTGCCTTAAAAATATTGTTCAAAAGATTTTAAATCTTACAGTGTGAAGGAAGGTGGTGAAACAATGGAGCAGATTGCCCAGAGAAGTTGGTAGATGCCCCATCCCTGGAAACATTCAAGGTCACATTGGACAGGGCTTTGAGCAACATGATCTAGTTGAAGATGTCCCTGCTCATTGAAGGAGGGTTGGACTAGATGACCTTTAAAGGTCCCTTCCAATCCAAACCATTCTATGATTCTATGATTTTATGATTCTATGAATGAAGAAAAATTAGCATAAGCATTTTCCTTCTGTGCTTCCTGGCATAAACCTCTGCCTCTTATGATTTCTTTATATTTAGAAAAGCAGAGCCATATTCTGGACAGTTTTCCATCAGAAAACAATTTGTGTCCCATTTTTAAACTGAATTACATTGTGCAAATAAAGATTGTTCTCTACTCTATTCCTGGACCCTTCTTTACAACTTTGACTGCTTTGAGAAGAGCATGTAAGCATACTAAAGAAGATACAGAAGATACAGTCTTTGCATTATTCCCTACTCTATGGCCATTTTGGCTCAAGTGCCGACGGAGCCTAAGCTGCTCCACAGAGGGGCAAAAAGCTGTCATTTCCCATAGCAAAAAGTCAACAATGAAAGTTTTTTGATGTTCTGCGCAAACATTCATTCTACATTAGTCCTAAAACAATGTCTTGCCCTTACTTAGAGAAGACTGTAAAGTTATGATCTACCCTAAAATATGAATCAGGGATTTTAACACGCAGAGGAAAATCCTTCATTAGGAGGCAAAAAATATCAAGTGGTTGAGAATATTGGCTCTGTATGTCAGGGAGTGTTTCGATTGCACGGAGCTCAAGGTTTGCGATGATCGGGTTGAGTGCTTATGGGTATGGATGAGGGGGAAGGCCAGCGAGGCAGATATCCTGCTGGGAGTCTGTTATAGACCACCCAGCCAGGATGAAGAGGCCGATGAAGCGTTCTACAAGCGACTGGCAGAAGTCTCGCAATCGCTAGCCCTTGTCCTCGTGGGGGACTTCAACTTGCCTGACGTCTGCTGGAAATACAACATGGCAGAGAGGAAACAGTCGAGGAGGTTCCTGGAGTGCGTGGAAGAGAACTTCCTGAAGCAGCTGGTGAGTGAGCCTACCAGGGGAGGTGCCTCGCTCGACCTGCTGTTTACCAACAGAGAAGGTCTGGTGGGAGATGTCGTGGTCAGAGGCCGTCTGGGGCTCAGCGACCATGACATGATAGAATTCTCAATTCTTGGTGAAGTAAGGAGAGGGGTCAGCAAGACCGCTACCATGGACTTCCGGAGGGCAGACTTTGGCCTGTTCAGGACACTGGTTGAGAGAGTCCCTTGGGAGGCAGTCCTGAGGGCAAAGGGGCCCAAGAAGGCTGGATGTTCTTCAAGGAGGAAGTCTGAAAGGYGCAGGAGCGGGCTGCCCCCGTGTGCCGTAAGAGGAGCTGGCAGGGAAGACGACCGTCCTGGCTGAACAAGGAGGAGCTTTTGCTGGGACTCAGGGAAAAAAGGAGAGTCTACTGCTGTTGGAAGAAGGGGCAGGCGACTCAGGAAGAGTACAGGGATCTCATTAGGTCATGCAGAGAGGAAATTAGAAAGGCAAAAGCCCAGCTAGAACTCTATCTGGCCACTGTCATCAGGGACAACAAAAAATGTTTTTACAAATATGTTACGACAAAAAGAGGGCAAAGGAGAATCTCTCTCCCTTATTGGATGCAGGGGGGAACATTGCCACTGAGGATGAGGAGAAGGCTGAGGTACTTAATGCCTTTGGTAGTCTTTAATAGTCAGATTGGTTATCCTCGGGGTATTCCCCCCCCCTGAGCTGGAAGACGGGGACTGGGAGCAGAATAAACCCCCCATAATCAAAGAGGAAGAGGTTAACGACGTGCTACGCCAGCTGGACATACACAAGTCTATGGCGCCGGATGGGATCCACCCAAGAGTACTGAGGGAGCTGGCGGAGGAGCTTGCCAAGCCGCTCTCCATCATTTATCACCGGTMCTGGTTAACGRGGGAGGTCCCGAACGACTRGAGGCTTGCCAATGTGACGCCCATCTACAGGAAGGGCCGGAGGGAGGATCCRGGGAACTACAGGCCTGTCAGCCTGACCTCGGTGCCAGGGAAGATGAYGGAGCRGTTCATCTTGGGGGCGCTCCCGGGGCAGGTGCGGGACAACCAGGGGATMGGACCCAGCCAGCACAGGTTCATGAAAGGCAGGTCCTGCTTGACCAACCTGATCTCCTCCTACGACCGGTTGACCGGCCCAGTGGATGAGGGGAAGGCTGTGGATGTGGTCTACCTGGACTTTAGTAAAGCCTTTGACACTGTCTCCCACAGCATTCTCCTGGAGAAGCTGGCTGCTCATGGCTTGGACGGGTGTACTCTTCACTGGGTAAAAAACTGGCTGGATGGCTGAGCCYAGAGAGTTGTGGTGAACGGAGTTAAATCTGGTTGGCGGCCGGTCATGAGCGGTGTTCCCCAGGGCTCAGTTTTGGGGCCGGTCTTGTTTATCATCTTTATCAATTATCTGGATGAGGGGATCGAGTGCACCCTTAGTAAGTTTGCAGATGACACCAAGTTGGGCGGGTGTGTTGATCTGCCTGAGGGTAGGAACGCTCTGCAGAGGGATCTGGACAGGCTGGATCGATGGGCCGAGGCCAACTGTATGAGGTTCAACAAGACCAAGTGCCGGGTCCTGCACTTGGGTCACAACAACCCCAGGCAACGCTACAGGCTTGGGGAAGAGTGGCTAGAAAGCTGCCCAGCGAAAAAGGACCTGGGGGCGCTGGTCGATGGCCAGCTGAACATGAGCTGGCAGTGTGCCCAGGTGGCCAAGAAGGCCAACAGCATCCTAGCCTGTATCAGAAATAGTGTGGCCAGCAGGAGTAGGGAGGTGATCGTGCCCCTGTACTCGGCACTGGTGAGGCCACACCTCGAATACTGTGTTCAGTTTTGGGCCCCTCACTACAAGAAGGGCATTGAGGTGCTGGAGCGTGTCCAGAGACGGGTGACGAGGCTGGTGAAGGGTCTGGAGAACAATTCCTATGAGGAGCGGCTGAAGGAGCTGGGGTTGTTTAGCCTGGAGAAGAGGAGGCTGAGGGGAGACCTTATCGCTCTCTACAACTACCTGAAAGGAGGCTGTAGCGAGGCAGGTGTCGGTCTCTTCTCCCAAGTAACAAGCGATAGGATGAGAGGAAATGGCCTCAAGTTGTGGCAGGGGAGGTTTAGATTGGATATTAAGAAAAATTTCTTCACTGAAAGGGTAGTCAGGCATTGGAACAGGCTGCCCAGGGAAGTGGTGGAATCACCATCACTGGAGACATTAAAAAAATGTGTGGATGTGGTGCTTCGGGACATGGTTTAGTGGGCATAGGTGCTGCGTTGACGGTTGGACTCGATGATCGTAAAGGTCTTTTCCAACCTTAATGATTCTATGATTCAATGATTCTAATATGGGTTTTGGCCTACATTTCATTAATAAGACCACAATAAGGAATTGTGTACATACTTGTGGGTTTTCTTATACATAGCTTAAAGCATAAAAAGCTTGATTTGTTAACCATGAATGAGTACTCTGGAATATTCCAGAATTTTTCTGCTTCAGGTTGCATCACAGACTTACCCTTTTCTGTTTTCTATTCCCATTACTTACTTTCTCTGTGACTTTTCCAACAAAAATGATCCCGCTCCTCAGCAAAAGTTGTAGAATAATTTGCTTCTATCTTCCTCCCACTTCGTGGCTCAAGACCATCTGCTGGCATTTCTCCTCCGAAGTACTCTGTTTTAGTAGATATTATAGACACTAGTGAAGGAGTATCATGCTAAGAGATGTGTCGGAAAGGGAGAACAAGATGGAAAATAAAGTTGTAATGATACTTGATTTGCTCCTCTTCAGCTCCATCCTATGAAGACAGACTGAGAGAGTTGGKGTTGTTCAGCCTGAAGAAGAGAAGGCTCCGGGTACACCTTATAGCAGCCTTCCGGTACCTGAAAGGGAGTCTACAAGAAAGCTGGAGAGGGACTTTTTACAAGGGCATGTAGTGATAGGACAAGGGGTAATGGCTTTAAACCAAAATAGGGTAGGTTTAGATTAGATATAAGGAAGAAATTCTTCACTATGAGGGTGGTGAGGCACTGGAACAGGTTGCCCAGAGAAGTTGTGGATGACCCATCCCTAGAAGTGTTCAAGGCCAGGTTGGATGGGGCTTTGAGCAACCCATTCTAGTGGAATGTGTCCCTGCCCATGGCAGGGTGGTTGGAACTAGACGATCTTTAATGTCCCTTCCAACACAAACCATTCTATGATTCTGTGATTCTGTGATCTCTTCTGCATCATAAAGTGACAAGAAATACAAGACAAGAAGGGTATTCCAGATTAGGAACTACGTTTTGTCTTTTATGCACTTTTCTATTGATCTCCATGAAACCAAAGGAATTGTTGTAACCTAAGAGTCAAAGATCTGTTTGACTGTGGTGCTGAATTAACAACAGACAAGTTCACATAGCTACAGAATTATTATATTTAATAGTAATAACAATAATGCTTGCCTTTATGAACTAACAAGAAAAATGCTCCTCTGTATGAAGAACGAAAGCTCTCTGGGGCTCTCCTTATTTCCTGAACGAAGTATATGTCCACACTCCTCACTGAGCTAACACCCAACAAGCCAGTCATGGTAGTGTAGAACTCCATGCTACTGGCACTGTACTATTTTACTCCTCAATGATCTTTCAAAGCTTCAGTACACTGTATTATGATGTGTACTAGAAATGTATCCACAGTTTCAGACTTATACTGCCTCAATTTGTATTTTAACTAGTTCTTCCTTGGGCTCACTTAGTTCTAAGGATTGAATACGCCTTATTCAGTGTTGCCTTATAGTTCAGTAGAGGCAAGTCAATTTAACGCTAAGGTGTGTTTTCTTCTTTTAACTTCAAACACACCRTTTATCCTGAAATGTTGTATCATCTAGCATGCAATCATATTGTAGGAAATAAGAAACCTCAGACAAGTGGTGCCAATGCCAACAGTGTCCCAGATATCTTGCCAAGTTTTCCCATGTGGAAGGCTAAGTGACTCAGAGCAGGGCTAGTGAATGAGTTTCTTCACTGGAAAGTGATGATTTGAAGAAATATCAGCACTCAAAGTACTGTCTATTTCATCTCAGTTGTTAACATGAATTTACCAAAACCTGTCCTTTCACAGAAATTAGACCCTTTTCATTCATTCATTTTGACTGTACAATAAGCAGTTGCAAACTCCTGTAACTGTTGTAAAGCAGCAACAAACTTTCTACCTCCAAAGTAGTAATACCATCAATTAAAAGCAAGAAGGAATCATCACCTGCAAAAGAAAAATCTGATGTATGGTCTGGAAATCTGAACAGCTGCTAATAGGAGGAAAATATTTATGATGATTATATTCCATGCTGATGACTCACAGGTGAAACTGTGACAAAAAAAAAAAAAATTAAAAACTAAGCCCTATATCTCCACTCTTCAAGAAAACATAACACCATGTTTAAAAGTTGAAAATAAAACTATACAGACAACCAGTTTATTAATTAAACTAACTAGAAATATTCCATTTGCTTCTGAAGTGATCTGTATTTGTTATAGGGATATGCAGATCTCTGAGACAACAGAATTTTGTTCGGCAGCACTAGGTCTACCAGCTGTGGCTGAATGAAGTCCTGAGTGTCAAGTTGTCAAGTTGAAAAGAGTTAGAAATTAAATGTTATTTTGTATCATTTTGAGAAGGGTATAACCCTAATGTGTAGAGGTCTTAATCAAACTCTTAGGAGTCTAGTTGGAAAATAAGAGCTAAAGTGTTTTCTTCCCTGTAGCGAGGCTGTAGCGAGGCAGGTGTCAGTCTCTTCTCCCAAGTAACAAGCGATAGGATGAGAGGAAATGGCCTCAAGTTGTGGCAGGGGAGGTTTAGATTGGATATTGGGAAAGATTTCTTCACCGAAAGGGTAGTCAGGCACTGGAACAGGCTGCCCAGGGAAGTGGTGGAGTCACCAACACTGGAGGCGTTCAAAAAACGTGTGGATGTGGCGCTTCGGGACATGGTTTAGTGGGCATGGGTGCTACGTTGATGGTTGGACTCGATCCTAAAGGTCTTTTCCAACCTTAATGATTCTATGATTCTATATGGATTATTATTATTGGAATTTGGTATCTAACTGAATGCTTAGAACATGATTGTATAAATGTCTGCTCTTTCCTTTTCAATTACATACTCTATTCTAGGATTTATTATAAAGCTGAGAGACTGAGAGTTTGGTAATTTTCATGGCCACGGTACAGGACCACTTATGTGAATATCCGTTTGAATTCCATACTATAGTTTTCTTAGGAGAATGTATCTCAAAGGTTTGTTTTTCATCTTTATGAATATGAAAAGTATCAATCATTTGAGAATTCTGCCTGTTTCCTCATCAGGTTCAATTTGGTTAGTTTTTGTCTTTATAGGTACAAGGATAAATTTACATGCATGTGCTTGAAAAGGAAAAAAAGGAATCTCAAACCTACACTACAAAGTATTGCTGGAAGCCTGGACTATAAAATATTGCTAAGCTGATTGTGCCAATTAGAAGTGTTGAAAGAAATCACCTCTCCTAAACAATTTCTTTATGCTTGCGAAAATATTTTATAGGTACAGAGAGTATAGAGAGTAGTCACATTCTGCTCTGATGGGCTTCTCTGCAATACCTTACATATATTTAAATATTTAGGGCATTTGCCGGGCTGTTTTGTTTGCTGGTTTGATAAGTCAAACAACAGTGGTGTTTTCCCTGATATATCTGACAATATGATGGGTGTGTTTAACTTGCTGCTTCCATTTTTAGTTTCCATCAATAGCTTGACTTGTCTTTTAAAATAGTTACATAGGCTAGCTAGTGAGCTGTTATCAGAAGTCCAAATTGTGTCGTGGATGCTATGACTCAGAAGTCATACTAATAGGAATTCCAGGAACTTCACAGCTCCTCCTTTAGGTCTGTCTTACAGATGTAGACTGAGGACTTCTGTAGTGTTTTCATATGACACACCATTCCTCAATGTCCAACTTCTTTTTGTGCCTGTTGATACTTACTGTGGCCTAGGGACTGTAAGCTACATGTTGCTGGTATGAGGCAGACCTTAATTTGCTCTAGCCATTTACAGGCAAATTACTACAATATAGAAGTTTCTTCTGATGACAAAGAGTACAGTTTTGATGGCCAAAGCAAAGTGGGTAACACTGCAAAGATTATCAGCTTCCATACTGGTCTATTGGAGCCATTGCAGGGATATGGCATCTTACCATGGCACATAGCTGGCTCATATTCATGTCTAATTTGTAGCCCCTCCCAGTCATGTGTTCATGTCTGTTTCTGAAGACATATCCTTCAGGAAGACTTGTCTGCCCTGGTTATTTTCCCAGTATAGTTTGAAGAATAATATTATAATTAAACACATGGTTTTGCCAGTAAAACTCTGTAATGTGTATACTTTATTCTGGAATGGGAGTGGGAATAGGATGATATTCTATACTTAGCAAGCAGATGCAACAAAAAATGTTGTCTATTTTTGCTATTGCTTGTGTACATAAGAGGTAAGTTTAAGTTTGATGTCCGTTTTTAGAATGTGAATGAGTTCATGTAATACTTCTACAGCACAGTTTTTACTGTCTTCTTGGAATACTTTGTGTCAGATGTTTTTCATGTATACTTTTCTTACCACTGCTTCACTTATTCTCCCCTAAAATTCTTCCAGGAAAATGGACAAGACTTTTGAGTGATACTGTTATGTCATTCTTTATTCCAAATTATGGAAAGATCTATTATTTATTGTGTTACTGGAACACAAATCAGTTAACATTGATTTGCTATTTGAATTAGAAGTCAGATGTATGTTGTGTGAGGTGTGCGGTCTTCCAACATTGTTTTTATCATCTTCTTCCCTCATTATTTTTGAAGTAAATGTGGGAAATGAAAGAAATAAGGACAAGAACTAATTTCCAGCTTAACACTCTTTTGTTCTCTAAACTTTCTGAATATATAATTAAATTTATGCATTCTTTTTTGAAAGACATCATTGACAAATGATGTGCTGAGAAGATGCTAGGTAGAGAACTAAATACACATGGACTAGGAACTCATGGCAGATTGTCTGGATTGTTTGTGACAGTATATTAGTCTATTCAGTACTATGTAAGAGTTTACATAGGCATTACATGTCTAAATGCCTTTGAGGACCTCAGCCATGCACAGTCTGTATTATATACAGCAATGTATACAGGTGCCTTCTTTCTGTAGTTAGTCACAGAGTTCCTTTCTGTTGTTTAGAAGTAGCTTTGTGATCTGCTTTGCAGCTCAAAAGCACCTGATTTTCCGCATGCCTGTTGGGGATCTATAGAAAGTCATTAATAACTTTTGAAATGGGTCCTTGGTTTGTACGCTGATGTTTTGTGCCATGGCTTTTCATTTTCATACTTCACTATGGTGTGGAGAGCAAAATGTTGTATCATCCTGTGTTCTTATTTTTGTTGTGAAAGCAATGAGAGAAGAATGGTTGAACTTTTTTTTTATCTTTATGCATTCTCATTATGAAGCCATTTAAGTTCTTTCTCAAGCAGATGCTCTGGGGATCCTCTGGCTTTAATAGTACTGTGGGAGAGGCACTTAGTGATGGAATTAAATTTCTATTTACAATGGAAATACCTTCTCAAAATCACAACTCTAGTGTGAATTATGTACTTCCATAATAAACCATTTCTCCTTGAGGAGAGACAAGAAACCAGCTATGATTTTTAGTAGCAATTGTATTCTTAAAGGCATTCATACTCCAAGCAGACAATGGATCTCCTATAATTAACCACAGAAGAGAGAGGAGCACTTCAGTATCGCCTCCCTTCTTCTACCACATTTTTAGCTGTAGCACTGTAGCTTTGGAGCTTTTTTTGTTCCTGGCAGATGATATGCATATACTGAAAATATATTTAAAAAAAAAAAAAAAGTAGAGAAATGTTACAGATAATCTGCACTGTCTGTCAAGATTACATTGTACAGAGCAGAAAAATAGTACATATAATTAAACCTTCCTGTCTTTATGGTTGCTAATTCCGCCTACAAAGATCTCTAGGGGAATTTTTCTTATAATCACAAATATAATCAGCTTCCAACAGGGCTTTATTTCTGCAAATGTCCTCCCAACCCCTACAGAATCTCAGCAGCACTTCTACTCCAAAATCAGTAGCCTGAAAAATACTTTTGTAGAGAATAAGAAATTCTAACTTTGAAATAGACTGTATCATGAAGAAGCTAAGGACTTCAAATGGAAGAGCACAGGGTTTGGCTTTGTAAACTACATAATCTATATGTTCATCTCTCTAAATATAGAGAACCTTTACTATTCTTTCTTAACCACTGTTCTGATATTTGCTCTCTCTTTTAGCTATGTGTGGGGAGACAGAAGAAATGAGAAAATATGTTGTGTCTGTATCTGTGCAAAAACAACTGTTTCCTTAAACTAATTCTGTGAAATTTGCAGGCAATGCTTGAAGGAAAGTTAGAAATACCCATTAGAAATGGCGCGTATTTTCACTTTAAAGATACCAGTCATGATTTTTAGTTGCAAACCTGTTCCTAAAACCAGCCACGTAATCAGCAAACAGTTACTGTGAAAAGATGGGAGGTACTCATGAGATGAAGGTAGCCCTGCTTTTAAGGGCAGAACACTGGCTTCCTTATGTTCAGCTAGGTTAATGGTACTGCTCTGCCCTCTCATTCATAAACCTGTAGTGATTCTGGTTGAGTTTCTATGTATAGGTGTGTACTAACTGGTGTATTATAGGACACAAGGGTTACCTTACAGAATAATCATATTTTTATGAAAAAAATCATGGAATTACTTGTAGGTACTTCCATGTGAAGTTGTTAAGTTGGAGGAAGACAGAATTTCTGAGCACAAATATATTCACCATGTGTCAGATATTATAATAATACTTACAGGGAGAGGAGTATATATGGAGCCATCCATCTACAGATGACTTATGAGCAGATCTTAAAATTAAGATAGAGTGTATAAGATGAGAACACGTGCAAATGAAATCTTTCACTTCAACTTCAGCTATAGACTGTAGGTGTGGATGAAACATGGATAGGTATCTAATGATTTTCCTAACTCACAGAAATTGACCCCTCTCTCTGAGAGTTCACCTTGAAGTGAACACCTACTGTGTTCAGGTTTGGGCCCCTCACTACAAGAAGGACATTGAGGTGCTGGAGCGTGTCCAGAGAAGGGCGATGAGGCTGGTGAAGGGTCTGGAGMACAGGTCTTMTGRGGAGCAGCTGAGGGAGCTGGGGTTGTTTAGCCTGGAGAARAGGAGGCTGAGGGGAGACCTTATCGCTCTCTACAACTACCTGAAAGGAGGCTGTAGCAAGGTGGGTGTTGGTCTCTTCTCCCAAGTAACAAGCGATAGGATGAGAGGAAATGGCCTCAAGGTGCACCAGGGTAGGTTTAGATTAGGTATTAGGAAAAATTTTTTCACTGAAAGGGTAGTCAAGCATTGGAACAGGCTGCCCAGGGAAGTGGTGGAGTCACCATCACTGGAGGTGTTCAAAAAACATGTGGATGAGGTGCTTCGGGACATGGTTTAGTGGGCATGGTGGTGTTGGGTTGATTGTTGGACTCGATGATCGTAAAGGTCTTTTCCAACCTTAATGATTTTATGATTTATCCATCCCAGCAAGAGTAAGGAGCTCCTACTTGCTAACTGGGTATGATTTTCTATCATCATAATCAGCTGGCTGAATTTAGAGCAGCTTCCAGGGTTGGGACTAGTCAAAACATCAGGAAGTTGCAACCGTTGACTGACCCCCATCCTAATGCACACACCTGACCTTAATTTATGGTTGGCAGGGATCTGCTACTCTTGCCAGATCAATGTTGCATTGGCATTGCTGGTTTAGCTTTGAGGCTGCACAATGTCAGTGATGTGGTGACAAAGGTACTGTGATTACTAGGTGAGCCCCAACACTGAGGAGGCTAGGAATCAACAAGGCAGAATTTCTGGTGCTGTACCTTAAGTGAATGATCAAACTCGTTGACCTTTCTGTTGTATAAGGAAGAGCAAGCATAGTTTAGACCTGCAGCAGACCAGATATGCAGTAAATGGCTAAATGGTTCAGACATTATATGTATCTAAATACTGTGTGATTGAACCTGTATCATAATGACAGGTCTTTGTGCCCAGCAGGATGCATATGGACATATGGTTTTATTGTGCAACCTCAGTATTTATTTCTTTATTTCTCTCTGAATTAACGATCCATTGAATGATGCTTTAAATTTTTTGTCTTTTTATTTACATATTTGTAATTAGTCAAAGTCCGTTAGGCATTATTATTCTGATTCCAAGATCTCTATCAGTTTAGGCTCCATGGGTTACAGACAGATCTGGGACAGAAGAGAAGCAGTCTAAGAGAATATTAAAACTGGGACTAACCTGACGGGGGTTCTCCAAATCAGAAATGCATTGGCAGAGATTATTGCTTTTGAGAGGGCTGTCACCTGTAGAGTAAGAATGACAGAAGCTGGCAAGTGTTCAAGAACAGGAAAAGATATCAGCTCATAAACAGTACCTGTTTGTGGTGTCCAACTTAAAAAACTATTGGAGAAAAGGAGAAATTATTGGTATTTGTAGTTCATGGACAAATAGAACTCTCTTTATGCTATTGTGCACTTCACTTCCTTTAAATGTCTCTACTCGTGCTTTTGAGAACAGCTCTTCCTTTCCCTCATATTAGCTGGTTATAAGTTTATAATCCTCCTATTATTCCTTTGCAGGGATAAAATAAACCCTTTACTCCTGTCGTAAAAAACAGCAGGTAATTTAAGGAGTAGAACTAAATATGGGTTTTGTAGACCAAGTCATTCTACATGTACTGGTGGTGTGAACAAAAGTGCTAATGAGGGGACCATTTTGGAATTATCATAACTTTTATGACTTCTATAAAATTTAAAGGAAAAACCTTACTTTGGGGAGAAACTGTTGTGAGGAGAAATTTAGGGGGATAGATTTTCTTTGCAACAGAGTAAAAATTGGTTATTAGAAAAATAAAGTATATTTTAGATGGATAAATAGAATTCAACTATAGGTATGGGCTCAGAAAAATGAACAAGTTACCATGAGACAAAGAGTCTCAAGGTAATATATCAGGCAATACATCAGAATACATCAGACAATTCACAGAAGTTGTCTGAGAGATGCTTCTAGCCTGTAAGAAACAGAAAGTAATTTGAATGAGTTTTCATGTCTTCCACTGGCAGCTAAGCTAGCTTGAATGACCTCTCCTGGTAATTTTCTGCTCTCAAGATGGCTAGAAGTGCATAGATGAACAGTATGCAAATGCAAACTGATAGGTGTTAACTAGTTAAATCACACTTGCTTGTAACTTTAGTTACTATTATCTAAAATTATTGTTAATTACAACAACACTACTGTTGTACAGTGGTTTTGTACAGTTTTGTTTTAGCAATACAAAGATGCATTATTTGTTATTAGAATTAAAATAGCCTCTAATCATGCACAGCGTGATATCAATGACATAAAAGCAATTACTGTGCAATCATGCAAAATAACATTGTTAGCATTCTCCACTTACAGTTTCCTAAATCACCACATTCCAAAAGTCAAGTATTTATTAATGTTATCATTAGACCGATCGTATACTGTATTGCCTTCTTCCCTTTAGTGCATCTGTAGTCTTAAAAAGAGAGCATGGCAATTTTATTGCCTGGTCTCTTAACATGCCTTTTAAATCAAATAATGTCATCAAAAGCTAATTTCTCCGGATCCAGACTGATATTGTCTTATTTAATCACATTTTATATATTGCAATCCCCTGAACTAACTTCTGTCTCAACAACAGTAGTTATATTGGAGCTTCCAGTTTTGTAAACATATATTTCTAATGGAATAGCTGGATTATGCACCTACTCAAAATGAAAGGAAAATGGAAAGATTTTTGTCTGAACTGTGATTCAACAGCAACCGGCATCACAGTTTCTAAGATTTCTATCACATCTTTTGGATTTAAGAAGTTAACATTTAAAATAAGTGTTTTATCATCTTGTGTGTTTAGGCTATATAGGTGTAAAGATGATAACAGGGTAGGGTTGGCTGGATTCTCTAGTCTGCCTTGCACAGCCTGTCACTACAACTGCCTCGCAGTTTTGCCTAGCATTGCCTGTCACTACAAGTGCATCTAACAGAGGATTGATGAGATCCTTTTATCATGATGTGGTCAAAGCTAGAACAGGCAGGCACTAACAAAAGCTGAATACCAACAGATTCAGAAAGAGAGGTGGCATAGTATTTGTTACTGGGTTTAGGGATATTTTAGGAAATACAGTCTAGGAAAACATGATTGTGTCAAACATAGAAGACATGGATTTACCAGAGATAGTACTGAACTAATCAGCTAGAATAAAGCAGTTAGCTGGTTGTGCTCAAGTTTATCACAAGGAAACTCAGACTCATCAGTTGAATTCAGGACCATTCCACATAATGGAAAGGCATATCCCCTTGACCTGAAATACAGGTAAATTGGTAGACTAATTTTGAGAAAAATTTGCTTAGGATAGCCACGGCCCTTAGCACAACCCATGGTCCTCTCACTTGCCTGTGACTTTCTCTTACCTCAACCACTATTTTCCTTTGTCAAAAGTGACAATAACCAATGAACACTCCAGCTGGGAGATGGGAGAAATCACCTCTGATTTGGCACATAACCACTGTTTTCTCATTAATAGATACCATTCTGTTCTGGCCATGAAGGAGACATATTCTCCACCTTGCTTTTTGAATGATTTTTTGGACCACATTTTACCCTTTTTTATTTTATACTTGTTAAACTACAGGAGGATTGCATGATAGAATATCAGAGTTCTTGGAGGGAGAAAAGTAACATTTAAAGTTTTAGTGTCCTGGTTCCGGCTGGGACAGAGTTAACTCCCTTCCCTGTAGCTGGAGGGGGTGCTGTGTTTTGGGTTTGGTAATGAAAGGAATGTTGATGGCCCATTTGCTGGGTGGTGCTTGCACTGACAGCCTCCCCTKCCCTTCGAGGTGCAGGGGGGAGTTGGGGGGGAAGCATAGCCGGGGCGGTTGACCCAGCTGGCCAATGGGGTATTCTATACCATGTGACATCATGCCCAGCTTAAAAACCAGGGGGCGGTTCCTTTGGGGGGGGCGCGCGGTTCGGTCGGTTCGGGTGGTTCATACGGAACACGTGGGGGTGAGCAGTTGCATTGTGTATCGCCTGTTTTGTATATTCTGTTATTGTTGTTATCATTGTTATGATCACTGTTCTACTTTGTTTTATTTCCATTATTAAACTGTTTTTATCTCAACCCGCGGGTTTTCCTCCGTGTGCCCTCCCGATCCTCTCCCCCATCCTACCGGAGTGGGGGGGTGAGCGAGCGGCTGCATGGTGTTTGGTTGCTGGCTGGGGTTAAACCACAACATTTAGAATACTGGCTCTAATGATATCTCCAAGAAGACTTGTTAATAATAAGACTATTTATTCTTTGTTTGCATAATATTTATTTTATATTAATCTCATGCTTCAAGACTCATAACAAGAAAATTTTTCTTTTGCTCATAGTGCATAATTTAGTTTAGGGAGATATTTTTCTGTCTTCCTCTCAGATATTAAAGATGATCACAGATAAAGGTGCATGTGCATGTGTGTACATATATACATGTGTGTTGTTAGTTAAATAATTTGTGGATAGCTGGTTGATGTATGGTCCTTGTACATTCATGGTTAATCAGCCAGACTGAGATCAGCCAGAAATTTCTTCCACTCTCATCTCATCAGCAACAGCCATTAGCCTATTTTTGTTCCCCATTGTAATAATATGGAACACAATCCACTTCTTAGGAGTATTGAGGCATGTTTTTCTTCCAAACATTCTCAGTTATGGGACATTGGACATTGGAAATAGCTTCTTCACTCTTCATCTGGAACATTATAGTTTTTCTACAGGTCTTATGTTTGTTGTAAGGTGTTAGAATCATTTTGTTACACTGGGTTTGTGGAGTATATGATTTTTGGGTCTTATAAAAATAAACACGCATTTCCTATTTGTCTGCATTTTCAGGACTTGCTGCTACAAGATGTGATGTAAGTCTGCATGACCTTTTTCCTCATTAACCAGTGTTTATTTATTTGGCTGTAATGCTTACTTATTACATGTTATGCTGGGAAGAAAACACTTTAGCTCTTATTTTCCAACTAGACTCCTAAGAGTTTGATTAAGACCTCTACACATTAGGGTTATACCCTTCTCAAAATGATACAAAATAACATTTAATTTCTAACTCTTTTCAACTTGACAACTTGACACTCAGGACTTCATTCAGCCACAGCTGGTAGACCTAGTGCTGCCGAACAAAATTCTGTTGTCTCAGAGATCTGCATATCCCTATAACAAATACAGATCACTTCAGAAGCAAATGGAATATTTCTAGTTAGTTTAATTAATAAACTGGTTGTCTGTATAGTTTTATTTTCAACTTTTAAACATGGTGTTATGTTTTCTTGAAGAGTGGAGATATAGGGCTTAGTTTTTAATTTTTTTTTTTTTTGTCACAGTTTCACCTGTGAGTCATCAGCATGGAATATAATCATCATAAATATTTTCCTCCTATTAGCAGCTGTTCAGATTTCCAGACCATACATCAGATTTTTCTTTTGCAGGTGATGATTCCTTCTTGCTTTTAATTGATGGTATTACTACTTTGGAGGTAGAAAGTTTGTTGCTGCTTTACAACAGTTACAGGAGTTTGCAACTGCTTATTGTACAGTCAAAATGAATGAATGAAAAGGGTCTAATTTCTGTGAAAGGACAGGTTTTGGTAAATTCATGTTAACAACTGAGATGAAATAGACAGTACTTTGAGTGCTGATATTTCTTCAAATCATCACTTTCCAGTGAAGAAACTCATTCACTAGCCCTGCTCTGAGTCACTTAGCCTTCCACATGGGAAAACTTGGCAAGATATCTGGGACACTGTTGGCATTGGCACCACTTGTCTGAGGTTTCTTATTTCCTACAATATGATTGCATGCTAGATGATACAACATTTCAGGATAAATGGTGTGTTTGAAGTTAAAAGAAGAAAACACACCTTAGCGTTAAATTGACTTGCCTCTACTGAACTATAAGGCAACACTGAATAAGGCGTATTCAATCCTTAGAACTAAGTGAGCCCAAGGAAGAACTAGTTAAAATACAAATTGAGGCAGTATAAGTCTGAAACTGTGGATACATTTCTAGTACACATCATAATACAGTGTACTGAAGCTTTGAAAGATCATTGAGGAGTAAAATAGTACAGTGCCAGTAGCATGGAGTTCTACACTACCATGACTGGCTTGTTGGGTGTTAGCTCAGTGAGGAGTGTGGACATATACTTCGTTCAGGAAATAAGGAGAGCCCCAGAGAGCTTTCGTTCTTCATACAGAGGAGCATTTTTCTTGTTAGTTCATAAAGGCAAGCATTATTGTTATTACTATTAAATATAATAATTCTGTAGCTATGTGAACTTGTCTGTTGTTAATTCAGCACCACAGTCAAACAGATCTTTGACTCTTAGGTTACAACAATTCCTTTGGTTTCATGGAGATCAATAGAAAAGTGCATAAAAGACAAAACGTAGTTCCTAATCTGGAATACCCTTCTTGTCTTGTATTTCTTGTCACTTTATGATGCAGAAGAGATCACAGAATCACAGAATCATAGAATGGTTTGTGTTGGAAGGGACATTAAAGATCGTCTAGTTCCAACCACCCTGCCATGGGCAGGGACACATTCCACTAGAATGGGTTGCTCAAAGCCCCATCCAACCTGGCCTTGAACACTTCTAGGGATGGGTCATCCACAACTTCTCTGGGCAACCTGTTCCAGTGCCTCACCACCCTCATAGTGAAGAATTTCTTCCTTATATCTAATCTAAACCTACCCTATTTTGGTTTAAAGCCATTACCCCTTGTCCTATCACTACATGCCCTTGTAAAAAGTCCCTCTCCAGCTTTCTTGTAGACTCCCTTTCAGGTACCGGAAGGCTGCTATAAGGTGTACCCGGAGCCTTCTCTTCTTCAGGCTGAACAACMCCAACTCTCTCAGTCTGTCTTCATAGGATGGAGCTGAAGAGGAGCAAATCAAGTATCATTACAACTTTATTTTCCATCTTGTTCTCCCTTTCCGA